>OX442359.1:1483441-1490941 GCA_949357725.1 Hyperoplus immaculatus | reverse complement strand
CTTGTCGGAGAAGCAGCTGGACTGTCTCAGGTAGTGGAAGCTCTCAGGGGGGGTCAACCCAAAGGCCTCTGCAACACACACACACACACACACACACACACACACACACACACACACACACACACACACACACACACACACACACACACACACACACAGACAGACAGACAGACACACAGACAGACAGACAGACAGACAGACAGACAGACAGACAGACACACAGACAGACACACAGACAGACAGACAGACACACACACACAAGCACAGGCACACACACAGACAGACAGACAGACAGACAGACAGACAGACAGACAGACACAGACACAGACACACACACACACAAACACACAGTCATATTCATAGAGTCAGTACACATCATTTAAAGGTGGAGTCAGTGATTCTGTAGAAAGCATGTTGTCAGAATCACTTTGTCAAAATCAGTGAATATCTGTGTGTGTGTGTGTGTGTGTGTGTGTGTGTGTGTGTGTCTGTGTGTGTGTGTGTGTGTGTGTATGTGTGTGTGTGTGTGTGTGTCTAACCTCTCTGTTGTGTGTATGTGTGTGTGCGTTTGTGTGTGTGTGTCTAACCTCTGCTGTGTGTGTGTGTGTGTGTGTGTGTGTGTGTGTGTGTGTGTGTGTGTCTGACCTCTGTTGTGTGTGTGTGTGTGAGTGAGTGTGTGTGTGTGTGCATGTCTCTGTGCTGTGTGTGTGTGTGTGTGTGTGTGTGCGTGTCTCTGTTGTGTGTGTGTGTGTGTGTGTGTCTCTCTGTGTGTGTGTGTGTGTGTGTGTCTAACCTCTCTGCTGTGTGTGTGTGTGTGTGTGTGTCTCTGTGTGTGTGTGTGTGTCTAACCTCTCTGTTGTGTGTGTGTGTGTCTGACCTCTCTGCTGTGTGTGTGTGTGTTTGTCTCTGTGTGTGTGTGTGTGTCTCTGACCTCTCTGCTGTGTGTTGGTTCCCGCTAGCAGAGCGTAGAAGATGTGATAGTTTCTCTCTCCGGGATTCTGACGAACAACTCGATTCTGTAGAGAAAGAGAAAAACAGAAAAACATATTTAGTATAATATTTATTTCTGTCCCTGACCACAAAGCATTCTAATACATACACTGATAAATAATTTAAGTATATACAGCTCTGGAAGAAATCAAGAGACCACTCCAAATGTTCAGTGTCTCTCGTTTTACTATTTATAGGCATATGTTAAAGATATTTTTTTGGCATTTTTATGCTTTATTGATAGTGTAGAGACAGAGTTGAAATGGGGCAGAGAGGGGAGTGACATGCAGAGAACGACCGCAGGCTGGAATCGAATCCGGGTCTGCTGCTGGCCGAGGCCCATGGGGGGGAGGTGGGGGGGGACGCCCTACCAACTGAGCTAAAGGTGCCCCCATAGGCATATGTTTGAGTAGAATGAACATTTTGGTTTTATAATATGAACTACTGACAACTTTTCTACCAAATTCACAATACATGTTTTGTCATTAAGAGCATTTTCAATAATTTATGTAGAGATGAAGATTGAAGAAAAATCCAGACTGGTCTCTTATATTTTTCCAGAGCTGTATATATAATAATTTTTGCAATTCAACAATCTTTAGAAAGAATTGAACTCACCTTTTCTAAGAGGTCTGTGGTCAGAGGTGGCAGTCAAGGTAAATAACAGTTTGAATCTACATTGATCTACAGCGCTAGAGTTCAACAAACAGACGGTAACATTGAGTAAGATTTTAAAGGTGCTATGAAGAACTTTTAAATATTTCTGAAACAGTCTCATTTTTCCCTCTGATGATCATAAATGACATGTAACAGCAAACGAGACCATCAGTGCAAAAAGAATGCTATTTTATATAGGTTTTCTTAATGCCTTTGTCATGGGTATACGCTCACCCCAGGAACAACAGCTGGCGTAGTAAAAACACTACCGCTTTTGTCCAAAGGGGGCGCTAGAATTAACACACACTGAAAGTTCCTCTGAGCATCTTTAAAGACATTTTTTTTTATGTTTTAAAATTAGTATGAGTAGGACATTAGTAGGGCTTTTAGTATGAGTAGGACGTTAGTAGGGCTTTAGTATGAGTAGGACGTTAGTAGGGCTTTAGTATGAGTAGGACGTTAGTAGGGCTTTAGTATGAGTAGGACGTTAGTAGGGCTTTTAGTATGAGTAGGACGTTAGTAGGGCTTTAGTATGAGTAGGACGTTAGTAGGGCTTATAGTATGAGTAGGACGTCAGTAGGGCTTTAGTATGAGTAGGACGTTAGTAGGGCTTTTAGTATGAGTAGGACGTTAGTAGGGCTTTAGTATGAGTAGGACGTTAGTAGGGCTTTTAGTATGAGTCGGACGGTAGTAGGGCTTTTAGTATGAGTAGGACGTTAGTATGAGTCGGACGGTAGTAGGGCTTTTAGTATGAGTAGGACGTTAGTATGAGTAGGACGTTAGTAGGGCTTTTAGTATGAGTAGGACGTTAGTAGGACGTCAGTAGGGCTTTTCGAACTCAGCCTGTTTTTAAGTGCATTTTCTTTGTGCTTTAAGGATACAGTCGACGATCCTTCCTCCCTGGATGTTTCCCTTCTGACTGAAGTGCAGAGCCACAAACTTCCCAAAGCGGCTGGAGTTGTTGTTGTAAACCGTCTTAGCGTTTCCAAAGGCTTCCATGATGGGACTGAAAGAGGAGAGGGGGCATTAGTGTGTGTGTGTGTGTGTGTCCATCCATCCGCCCGTAACATATAATAACAGCGATAACGACCTGCTCTCCAGTATATTAACTGACTCTTTCACTATTTTTGCTCCATTGTATTTATGTTTTATACCATAGTCTGTGTGAATACTCTATTCTTAACCTTTATTTCTACAGGTAAATCCCATTGAGTCCGAAGACTCTTTTTCAAGGGAGACCTGTTTTCCTTTCCCACGTTACCATTCCCACACACATTCATACACCGATAGCAGCAGGCTAACTATCGACATTCACACGAGGCAACGTGGGTAAAGTGTCTTGCCCAAGGACACAACAACTATGACACAGGTGGCAGGGCGGGGATCGAACCTCCAACCCTTTGATCATTGGCCGACCCGCTAATTCTGATTGGCTGGAGAACATTCCATAGGTGTGGATTAACCCCTGATGTATGGACACCTGGATAGAACTGTTTACATTCTGTCCACTTTAATGCGTCGCCGCTGATTAAACAGTGATTTATAAAGCCTAAAACAGTGGTTCTCAATTATTAACAGTATTCCTGACCCGCTCTCCAGTAGTGCTGTCTCCACGTGGGACGTCCTGTCTCTGGATGAGAGCTCCAGAGAGTGTTGACTCATGGCTGAGAGGAAGCGCAGGATCAGTTTGGTGCTTTCTGTTTTACCAGCGCCGCTTTCTCCACTACAGGGGGGTGAAACACACACGGTGGGGGGGGGGGGGGGGGTGAAACACACACGGGGGAGTGAAACACACACAGGGGGGGGGGGGGTGAAACACACACAGGGGGGTGAAACACACACAGGGGGGGGGAGGGGAGGGGGAACACACAGGGGGGGAGGGGAATAATTCAATTTAATAAAGAAATAACATGAAAAAATGTATTCAAAAATACACAAAATATTTTGACATTAAAACATATATATTTTAAAAATAAAAATAAAATAAAATAAAATAAAATAAAATAAAATAAAAATAAGTAAAATTAAATAAAATGATTGATCAATGTGGGTGGTTTTACTATTTAGATTCAAGATTTTTATTAAATGTCCCACGAGGGCAAATTTGTTCACACCAGGAGAAGTGGTTTAACCCACATGACAAAACAACACAACCATGAACACAACACACCGTGGAGACAAAGTGCTCAAAAGATAAAGTGCCAGGATATAAAAAATGTAAAATACAAATTAAAAAATTAAAACATTAAAGCTGCAGTGTGTAGAATTTTGGGTTTTATTTCCTAGCAGATTTTGTAGAAAGTAATTATAATATCCATAAGTATATTTAATTTAGTGCATAATAGCTGAGAAAAATGTTTTGAATTATAATTTTTTCCCTTAGAAAGGGTCTCATATATGTCCATATTTCTGCATATTTTGGACCAAGGCCTAGTGCCGCCATCTTGAAAGTGTCATAGTTGGAATGTCATCAGGTGCATTGTTTAGAATTTAGAATTGTTCTTGTCCTTGAAGGCCACTGTAGCTTCTGTTATTACTCTAAAGGGGTGGGGTTACCCAGGGAGTGTTGCATTCTAGAACTTTGTAGAACTTTCTTGATGATGTCATATTACACACTGCAGGTGATGGTTCCTCTCCGGGAACCATCACCTTACCGTGGTGGAGAGGTTTGTGTGCCCCTGTGAACCTGGGAGCTGTGTTGTCCGGAGCCTAGTGCTCCTGGTAGGGTCTCCCAAGGCAAAGTGGTCTCAGGTGAGGGGCCCGACTAAGAATGGTTCAAAAAGACCCTATGGAAAATCACCAAAGAGGAGGAGAGACCCTGCCCGGAGGAAGCCCGGGGCCCCCGTCTGGAGCCAGGCCCAGAAAGGGGGCCCGCCTGCGAGCGTCTGGTGGCCGGGTCTGCCACGGGGCCCGGCCGGGCACAGCCCGAAGAAGCTACGTGGCACCAACCCCCTCTATGACCGATGGGCCCACCACTCGTCGGAGGAACCGCTGGGGTCGGGTGCGCTGCCTAAAGGGTGGCAGTGAAGGGCGGGGACCACAACGGACCAGACCCGGGCGGCAGAGGCTGGCTTTGGGGACGTGGAACGTCACCTCGCTGTGGGGGAAGGAGCTGGAACTGGTGCGGGAGGTGGAGCGCTACCAATTAGACATGGTGGGGCTTACCTCCACGCACAGTCTTGGCTCTGGAACCGTACTTCTGGACAGGGGTTGGACTCTATTCTTCTCTGGAGTTGCCCAAGGTGTGAGGCGCCGGGCCGGTGTGGGGATACTCACGAGCCCCCGGCTGGGCGCTACTACGTTAGAGTTTACCCCGGTGGACGAGAGGGTCGCCTCCCTACGCCTCCGGGTTGTGGGGGGGAAGACTCTGACTGTTGTTTGTGCGTACGCACCGAACAGCAGTTCGGAGTATTCGGCCTTCTTGGAGACCCTGAACGGAGTCCTGCATGGGGCTCCGGTAGGGGACTCCATAGTTCTGCTGGGAGACTTTAACGCGCACGTGGGCAATGATGGAGACACCTGGAAAGGCGTGATTGGGAGGAACGGCCTCCCCGATCTGAACCCGAGTGGTCGTTTGTTGTTAGACTTCTGTGCTGGTCATGGTTTGTCTATAACGAACACCATGTTCGAACATAAGGATGCTCATAAGTGTACATGGTACCAGAGCACCCTAGGCCGAAGGTCGATGATCGATTTCGTGATCGTATCATCTGATCTGAGGCCGCATGTTTCGGACACTCGGGTGAAGAGAGGGGCGGAGCTGTCAACTGATCACCATCTGGTTGTGAGTTGGGTCAAAGGGTGGGGGAAGACTCTGGACAGACCTGGTAAGCCCAAACGGGTAGTGCGGGTGAACTGGGAACGTCTGGCGGAGGCCCCTGTTCAAGAGATCTTTAATTCGCACCTCCTGCAGAGCTTTTCTAGCATCCCTGTGGAGGTTGGGGGCATTGAACCCGAGTGGTCGATGTTCAAAACTTCCATTGCTGAAGCCGCGGCAGACAGCTGTGGTCTCAAGGTCTTAGGTGCCTCAAGGGGCGGTAACCCTCGAACGCCGTGGTGGACCTCGGTGGTCAGGGAAGCCGTCCGACTGAAGAAGGAGTGCTTCCGGGATATGTTATCTCGGGGGACTCCTGAGGCAGTTGCAAGGTACCGACAGGCCCGAAGGGCTGCAGCTTCTGCCGTGACCGAGGCAAAGCAGCGGGTGTGGGAGAAGTTCGGAGAAACCATGGAGAAGGACTTTCGGTCGGCACCAAAGTGTTTCTGGAAGACCGTCCGGCACCTCAGGAGGGGGAAGCGGGGAACCATCCAAGCTGTGTACAGTAAGGATGGGACGCTGTTGACCTCAACTGAGGAGGTAGTCGGTCGGTGGAAAGAGCACTTTGAGGAACTCCTGAATCCGACTAACACGCCCTCTATGTTGGAGGCAGAGCTGGAGGCTGATGGGGGATCATCGTCAATTTCCCTGGTGGAAGTCACTGAGGTAGTCAAACAACTCCACAGTGGCAAAGCCCCGGGGGTTGATGAGATCCGTCCAGAAATGCTGAAAGCAATGGGTGTGGAGGGGCTGTCTTGGATGACACGCCTCTTCAACATTGCGTGGAAGTCGGGTACAGTGCCGAAGGAGTGGCAGACCGGGGTGGTGGTTCCTATTTTCAAAAAGGGGGACCAGAGAGTGTGTTCCAACTACCGGGGTATCACACTTCTCAGCCTTCCCGGCAAAGTCTACTCCAAGGTGCTGGAAAGGAGGGTTCGGCCGATAGTCGAACCTCAGATTGAAGAGGAACAATGCGGATTCCGTCCTGGCCGTGGAACAACGGACCAGCTCTTCACTCTCGCAAGGATCCTAGAGGGAGCTTGGGAGTTTGCTCATCCAGTCTACATGTGTTTTGTAGATCTGGAGAAGGCTTATGACCGGGTTCCCCGGGAGATACTGTGGGGGGTGCTGCGGGAGTATGGGGTGAGGGTGTCTCTTCTGAGGGCCATCCAATCTCTGTACACTCAAAGCGAGAGCTGTGTACGGGTTCTCGGTAGTAAGTCAGACCCGTTTCCGGTGGGGGTTGGCCTCCGCCAGGGCTGCGCTTTATCACCAATCCTGTTTGTGATATTCATGGACAGGATATCAAGGCGTAGTCGTGGTGGGGAGGGGTTGCAGTTTGGTGGGCTGAAGATCTCATCTCTGCTGTTTGCGGATGATGTGGTTCTGATGGCATCATCGGCCTGTGACCTTCAGCTCTCATTGGATCGGTTTGCAGCCGAGTGTGAAGCGGTTGGGATGAGGATCAGTACCTCTAAATCTGAGGCCATGGTGCTCAGCAGGAAACCGATGGATTGTCTACTACAGGTAGGGAATGAGTCCTTACCCCAAGTGAAGGAGTTCAAGTACCTCGGGGTCTTGTTTGCGAGTGAGGGAACAATGGAGCGTGAGATTGGCCGTAGAATCGGAGCAGCAGGGGCGGTTTTGCACTCGCTTTACCGCACTGTTGTGACGAAAAGAGAGCTGAGTCGTAAGGCAAAGCTTTCGATCTATCGGGCGATCTTTGTTCCTACCCTCACCTATGGTCATGAAGGCTGGGTAATGACCGAAAGAACGAGATCGCGGGTACAAGCGGCCGAAATGGGCTTTCTCAGGAGAGTGGCTGGCGTCTCCCTTAGAGATAGGGTGAGAAGCTCAGTCATTCGTGAGGAACTCGGGGCAGAGCCGCTACTCCTTTGCGTTGAAAGGAGCCAGTTGAGGTGGTTCGGGCATCTGGTAAGGATGCCCCCAGGGCGCCTCCCTAGGGAGGTGTTCCAGGAGCGTCCAGCTGGGAGGAGGCCTCGGGGAAGACCCAGGACTAGGTGGAGAGATTATATCTC
>OX442359.1:1443441-1473441 GCA_949357725.1 Hyperoplus immaculatus | reverse complement strand
AGTGTTTTTATAAACTCCACGCCCTCAAACCTGGACCTGGTAGATACACAAACAGTCTCGGATTTGATACGTTTTCAGCGAGCGTAGCTTTTTAAACTACCAACAACTTTTTTTTTTTTTAACCTTTATTCCTACAGGTAAATCCCATTGAGACCGGAGACTCTTTTACAAGGGAGACCTGTTTTCCTTTCCCACGTTACCATTCACACACACATTCATACACCGATAGCAGCAGGCTAACTATCGACATTCACACGAGGCAAGGTGGGTGAAGTGTCTTGCCCAAGGACACAACAACTATGACACAGGTGGCAGGGCGGGGATCGAACCTCCAACCCTTTGATCATCGGCCGACCCGCTCTACCACCTGAGCAACAGTCGCCCCAAAACTTCACAGTGTAAGAAGAATAAGTTGGACTTGAGAAAAGCTGACCTATAGGGAGGAATCTAGTTCGGTTAGCTAAAGAATACTTAGAAAAAATTGTTTAATCAAGGGGGGTTCTGGTGGCGTAGTGGATAGAGCGCGTACCATATCGGCTCCGGCCTTCGTTGCAGTGGTCGCGGGTTCAAATCCGACACGTGGACCTTTACTGCAGGTCATCCCCCCTCTCACTCTCTCTCTCTCTCTGTCTCCCCATTTCAACTCTGTACTGTCTAATAAAGCTTGAAAATGAAACACACACATACACACACACGTAGGTTAGGAGAATAGCAGCATTGTTTTACTCAGAGGCTCTTCCTATGACGATATGACATGTTTGTGTTTACGCCTCGGCCCTGCTGCATATTCTAACACACACACACACACACACACACACACACACACACACACACACACACACACATACACACACACACACACACATCCGGACAGACACAAAAGACTATCTGTGTTCCTAGACAACAATCTAGAACACAACGTAGTCAATAAAGCAGCTGAGGAAAGGCACGAGGTATAATGTGATACACTGATACAATGATCAGTGTTGTGTCCATTGTAAACTGTGGTCAATGTCTTGAAACCATTTTAGTCTGTATGTTTAGGTCATATTTCCATGACAACACTGAGGGGGGTGAATTTTTTTGGCCCACGCTAGTTTTTATTTTATCGGAGGTTAAAATGTATTGGCGCGATCTCTTGAGTGACAGCTCTCCGCCCGTTGTCCCGCACTTTGCCTCGGAGATATACAGTGCCTTGCAAAAGTATTCATACCCCTTGGAATTTTCCACATTTTGTCACATTAAAACAACACACGTACATTTAATTTACTGGGATTTCATGTGATACACCAACACACAGTGGTGCATCATTGTGAAGTGGAATGAAAATGAAATATGGTTTTACATTTTTTTTAGAAATAAAAAACTGAAAAGTGTGGCGTGCATAAGTATTCAACCCCCCTGAGTCAATGCTTTGTAGAACCACCTATCGCTGCAATAACATCTGCAAATCTATTTGGGGTATGTCTCCACCACCTTTGTACATCTACAGACTGACATTTTTGCCTATTCTTCTTTAAAAAATAGCTTCAGCTTCAGATTTAGCATCAGATTGGATGGAGAGCGTCTGTCAACAGCAATTTTCAAGTCTTTCCAGAGATTCTCAATTGTATTGAGGTCTGGACTTTGACTGGACCATTCTAGCACATGACTATGCTTTGATTTAAACCATTCCATAGTAGATCTGGCTGTATTTTTAGGCTAGTTGTCCCTCTGGAAGGTGAACCTCCACCCCAGTCTCAAGTCTTTTGCAGACTCTAACAGGTTTTCTGCCCTGTATTTGGCTCCATCCATCTTCCCATCAACTCTAAACAGCTTCCCTCTTCCCTGCTGAAGAAAAGCATCCCCATAGCATGATGCTGCCACCTCCATGTTTCACGGTGAGGATGGTGTGTATAGGGTGATGTGCAGTGTTAGTTTCCGCCACACATTGCATTTTGCATTCAGGCCAAAAACTTCAAGTATGGTCTCATCTGAATATGCTGTGTCCCCCATGTGGCTTGTGGCAAGTGTTGGAAGAAGGTGCTCTGGTCAGATGAGACCAAAATTGAAGTTTTTGGCCTGAATGCAAAGTGCAATGTGTAGCAGAAAACTAACAATGCACATCACCCTATACACACCATCCCCACCGTGAAACATGGTGGTGGCAGCATCATGCTGTGGGGTCCTGTTCTTCAGCAGGGATAGGGAAGCTGGTCAGAGTTCAGGGAAGAAGGATGGAGCCAAATACAGGGCAGAAAAACCTGTTAGAGTCTGCAACAGTCTTAAGACTGGGGTGGAGGTTCACCTTCCAGAAGGTTAAATACCCTAAACATACAGCCAGATCTACTATGGAATGGTTCAAATCAAAGCATAGTCATGTGTTAGAATGGCCCAGTCAAAGTCCAGACCTCAATACAATTGAGAATATCTGGAAAGACTTGAAAATTGCTGTTGACAGATGCTCTCCATCCAATCTGATGCTAAATCTGAAGCTTGAGTTATTTTGCAAAGAAGAATGGGCAAAAATGTTAGTCTGTAGATGTACAAAGGTGGTGGAGACATACCCCAAATAGATTTGCAGCTGTAATTGCAGCGATAGGTGGTTCTACAAAGCATTGACTCAGGGGGGTTGAATACTTATGCACGCCACACTTTTCAGTTTTTTATTTCTAAATTTTTTTTTAAACCATATTTCATTTCCATTCCACTTCACAATGATGCACCACTGTGTGTTGGTCTATCACATGAAATCCCAATAAAATAAATGTACGTGTGGTTTTAATGTGACAAAATGTGGAAAATTCCAAGGGGTATGAATACTTTTGCAAGCCACTGTAGGTCAGCTATCTCCCTCCCCCCTCACAAAATGGCGACGCGCACAAACCAGGATTATTGGATGCCGTGTGAATAACTGAGGTCAGCCCGGATGCTACATCCATATTATTTACTATCTATGGGTGTGCAACTGCGTTAAGTAAGGGATAATGTAGAGCGAACGGGTCACTCGCGAGAAATAAAGACCGACAAGCTGAACAGGAGCCCGACGCGAGGCAGACGCGAACAGGGAAGTGACAGCATTACCATACATGGAAACATCCGCGTGGAGACATCACAAAGTTTTATGCGACGGCACAAATTATGAAAGGGTAGACCGCTTTGAACACGTGACTTCTCGACTGGCTAGAATAGTGTTTAGTGCTCTGCACAGACACCCCAGACGGTCAGCAGGGAATATGTCGAAATGCATGTAAGTCATTATTTGATAATTTAGTATGGTTAAGCATGACTATGAATCATCATAACAACGTTTATAGGTCATAAAAGTCAAAAAGCATCATAGGTCCTCTTTAAATAAAAGTGAATAGCCTATTTCCAAAACGTCAACGGAGGTCGAGAGAGGTTGTGAAGACGCCGGTCAGAACGTCACTATAGCTACAATATTTCCTATTCATAGCAACGGTCACCCTTGACAGCGGTCTGCTAGCTGGAAATAACAGACCTGTAGAATGCTGTGATTTACATAGGATTCTCAAACTGCCATGTAATAACCCCTAAGAGCAAGTGTGCTGTGCACTACATTATTTTGGCACAACATGGATGTACACTACTGTAAGAATTCTCATATCTTGTGTTGTTAATTAGCCATTAACAAACAATGCCACTGTTCACTTTCTGCCCTCACACAGACACAAACGCACACACACACACACACACACACACACACACAGATGCACAAACACACACACACACACACACACACACACACACACACACACACACACACACACACACACACACACACTAGCGCACGTTTCAGAAGGGGACACATGGGTCTCATTACCCAAAACAGCAATGAAACATAAACAGGGCTGTAAACATAATGCCACGTTATCGTAAAACTGAAAACTGCAACTCTGGTGTTTGAAAGTAGCAAGCTGGGGCTCCCCACATGGAGCTAGGTAAGTGTTTTGTTTTAAGATTATTTTTCAGCATTTTCAAGCTCTATTTCACACACAAATGCATACACACACACACACTCCTCCCTCACACACACACACACTCCCCCCTCACACACACACACACATAAACACACACACACACTCCCCCCCCACACACACACACTCCCCCACCCCCACACACACCTACTATCTCTATCCCCTGTCCTTTCATACATCCTTCCTCTTTGCTGAACAACTTTCACATCTTAACACACACACACACGCACACGCACACGCACACGCACACGCACACACACACACACACGCACACACACACACGCACACACACACGCACACACACACGCACACAGTCCATTGTCTGACTCAGACAAACGGGGACATTGTCTTCAAAAGATAAGTTATTTTTACGTCGTAGGAATGACAATATTTGGGCCCAGATTGAGCACAGAGCGGATGCAGTGTGTGATGTTCGTACTGTGGGAACTGCTAGTGTGTGTTTCGAGGTATCCTGCATACGTGTGTGTGTGTGTGTGTGTGTGTGCGTCTTTTAGAAGTGCCAGACTGCCCAGGGGACACTTAAAAACTTGAACAAAGTGTTTTTAGGCGCACAGGCAGAGAGGAAAGCCATTATACACAAGCTGCTTAAGACCACAACACTGTCTTCAATCGGCCAATCACAGAGCTCGATTTATAACATGTGACAAGACAGGTACGGCTATCCTGACTGGTAAGAAACTTCAAGCAAAGGCAACATTTTGATTTTAGTTTATAAGCAAATATGTAATTACTATTGTTCTTATGTGCAGTTTGGGAACAAATCATAATAGCAAGTAGATAACTAAACTTAAAAATAAATAAGACATTAAAATAAAAAATATAGATAAGCCATCGATCCATTGCGTAATTAAAATGTTTCTTGTGTGCAATTTAGAATAGAAAAAAAAATATTAAGATAATAATTAAAAAATATATAAAAAGATTTAAATAATAATAATAATAATAATAATAATAATAACAACACTAATAATAATAACAACACTAATAATAATAATAATAATAATAATAATAATAACAACAACACTAATAATAATAACAACACTAATAATAATAATAATAATAATAATAATAATAATAATAATAATAATAACAACAACAACACTAATAATAACTAGAAATGCAATTCCTGAAGAAATTGCGGTGTGAATGCTGCGCTGCTGAACTGAAGCTGATGCTGAATAAACTTCACTGCTGAATGTTGATGAAGAACGAAGGATGAATATATCTGAATGAACAGAATGGTTGAACAATAGAATGTTTGAAAAATGTGGAATATTTGGAAGTTTGAATGGACTTTTCAGATGAACTTATGAATTAATTATGACCTTAAACTATGATAAATGTTATCAGTTCATCTTTGAGTCAGAATCAACATTTGTGCAAAATTTGAAGAAAAACCGTGGAAGCGTTCATAAAATACTGCAGTCACAAAAGGCAACGTCACAGTGACCTTTAAATTTGACCTTTGAACTCCTATGAGGTCATTAGTGAATCATAATCAACATATGTGCACATTTTTAAGAAAATCTGTGTAAGTCTAAAATTAAGCGCCAGCCGGGATTTGAACCACCGACCTTTGTATTTCAGGGTTAATCGACTATGCACTCTTCCACCCACAGTTAGTATGACTCATGTTCCCAGTCAGACGTCGCCTGGCATTCCCAGCGCTGGCAAATTAAATTTGCTGCGCGTGTTGGTCTGGACACGCTCCGTTGAAGCTTTATCAAGAAAACCAGAAATCTGGCTGGTGGTTTCAATTGGTTTCAATCTAATATGGGCGTGCCAGAGCCCTTTATATGGTACTCCGGGGAGGACGTAACCGGATGACGACAGTGACGTGCATGCGCCGTCGAAGCCGTGATAGTAAACATCAAAGATGGCTGCGGATATGTTGTGTGAGTTTGAGACTGCTTTGGCCTCGACCCTTAACGATTTGGAAGACGGCACTCAAATCTTTCATTAGCAAGTAAGTGGAATGTTCTGTTTTGCCGACCGACAACGGCAAACGTTTAATTTAACAGTTTAACAGCTGTTTGCTAAACGAAAGGGGCTTACGTCACCTTGTGCATCGCTCTGATTGGTTGTAGTGCTATCCAACTGCGTGCAGTGGCATTTGAAATGCACAAGTAGGAGCCGCCCCTTGAGTTGGAAATTACTATTGATCATGGCCAGACCCTCTATCGTTCAAGATATCAGGGTCTGGATTTCCAGGCTAAGTCAGATGCACATTTAGCAGGATAAAATTTGATGGCAAACACTTATCTTGAACCTGTGACCTTTGAGACCCCAATCCAAAGCACTTTCCAGTACACCACCAGATTTGTGTTATAAGGAGGAGAGGAGGTGATATTTTAAAAGGTAAGACTGAAAGACTTGCCCTGGTCAGACGGAAACAGAGAAACCTAGTGAGACACTAGTTTGTTCAGTGTTTATTTCTCACCATAAAATAAAATTTCACCACATTATTATTTTAAACCGCAATATTCAAATGTGATAATACCTATCACTTTACCTTCAAGTCCCAGTTATTTTATGATAAACCTGTACACAAAACATTTCAGAAAGGATATTGATGATAATCTTATTGACCTCTTAAGATAGAGAAGATGGCATAATCAAATCAACAAGTGTAAAACAACATGTTTGTTCGAATATATGTTACATTGTAGGCTACCCTCTATGCATATGCATACCAATAACTGTGTCGGACACCTGTCAAAAGTAGGGCTGGAGCCTCCATCGATGCAGATCTTCTTTTGAATATTGTGTAGGAAACCCAGATGCATATATGTTGTTATATATTATATGATGTTATATAGTGATGCTAAATGATACCCAAGTGTCTGATAATGACGTACATGCATTTTAGACCCTTAGTGCCAAATTTCCTGGATTGCGTGAAGTTGAACCAAGCCATGTATGGTCAATGGTCATGCTGCTACACGGCCTGTCCCTGTCCCTGTAGTCCACTCGGTGTAACGGGAGGCCAGAGGGCGGTGCCTGATACTATCCGGTTACTTTGAGGGAACCTGGCCAATCAGAGCAGACCCCCTCTGTTCAAACAGAGGGCAGTTGTATTTAGTCTCTAAACAGAATGTTTAGGGGCAAAACTGTAGTACCAAAGTTAGATTGAAAAATCTCTAATGTTTTTCTTTGATTACATCTCTTCTGTTGCTCAATTCATGCTCAGCTGCTGATTATATAATGGATACGTCAACAAGACTGAACATTTTTAAATAATAAGCCCATTGTTAACATTCATTCTACAAGTGACCCACAGAAACTGAGAGAAATCTCCATCTGCTGGATGTCACACTTAATTATGCTTAAATTATGGATGATTATAGCATTAGGTTTTTTGGCTCCCCGTGGAGGAGGGAAAACTGTTATAAAACAACTTCAAAATTAAGAATTTGAAAATGGTTAAATTAATATGAATTGTACTGAGACGTTGAATAATGCCCACCTTCAAGTTAAATCAGATATAATCTGTTAGAATATTTCAGCTAATTCACAATTTATTAAAGTGTTATTGGTACATCACAAATGTTAACCGCATAGAAAAAGGAAAAAATAAAAATCTGCAGATATAATATTTACAGTGTTGCTTTCTTCATCAGCCTTACACCCTCAAAGCATGTCAGGAAAAACTTCTTAAAAACCCTTATAAGGGAAAAAAAATAATTGAAGAAACCTTTAGGTAGGCCAAGTCTAAGAGGGATCCCCTACCGAGACGGCTGGGCATGAAATACTAGTTCTGGTTTGAATCTGTGATTGTCTGAAAGTCTTGTGCACAGTGTAGCTACTGTGGATGACACAATGCGTATCTGTGTATGGTGGTTAGTGGAAAGGAAACTCTCTTTTTCAGAAGTCATTCTTCAAGTGGCCAGATGAGGAAGGGCAGCACTTGTTTAACTCTTATAGGAATGATGTTGAATATTTAAAAATGTCTTGATGAAATTATAATTGAAAGACATGAAAAGAAAATGATGTGTGAAATAGGCCTTCAAAGAGCAGAGTGTTTGCCCCATTTCAACTTTGCCTCTCCGAACTGTCTAATAAAGCGGAAAAAAGAAAAAAATAATCAAGAAAAAAAAGTGAAATTGCCCTTTAATGGGCAGAGTGAGTCACCAAGGTGAGTGTATGTCTTATTGAGGGTCTGTGATCAGGCAGAAATCCCACCTTTTAGAGGCCTCAGAGAGGTCATTTCATCCAAGACGTCACCTCAAACCGCTGCCTCTAACTGACGGACCGTGAGTCTAACTGACAAAATTATTTTATTGTTAGAACCAGAAGAATCTGATGAAGACACAGTGTGAAGATTATGTCTGTAATGTGAAGAATATGAGAACCAGAGCATTTTAAAGGTGTGGTACAGTATGCCTTTCTCCAGAAATGTCATGTCTCAGTTATCAAGGCGGCAGTTGGTTGTACACCATTTAGCTTGGAAGCCCAAACCTCCCATTGTGTAGGTCCGATTGCTTCAGTAGTCACATCTATGCGACCGGAAGAATATGTCCTACATTTTGATGTAAAAATTATCCACGTAGGGTTTAATTTGTGGGAGTGAGAGGCAGTTATGTGGAAGGTTTTGGTGTATTTTTACACCAGTTCTACACTGTAACAGTTGGTTTCCCCACTCTGCCTCTGAACATTCCGTCCCATCCGGATCCCATTATAAATTTAGAAAGAGGTTGAAAAAAGCTTAAAACTAAAACTGCGTTTGTTCAAAGACAGTTGAAGATTTTAAAAAGTTGAATAAGTGTTTAATAGCTGTAATTAATGTGAATTGTTTAACGTTTGAATGGAGTCTCTAGCTGAAAAAATGCGGGAGGAGATAGGTTTCAAAGCAGAGGAAGTTTTAGCGGTTTGGAATGCTGCTCCCACCCGCTTCAATGTTAAATAATTTTTGTTTAATTGCTTATTAATTAAAAGTTATAAATTTTTTTGAAATTTTTGAATGAAAGCAATAATGTGAAAAATGGGCTGAATATGAGGATAGTTGAAGGAAGTTTGTGGAATGAAGCATGTTGAAGATATGGACGTGCATGAAAAGCGGGCGGAATAATAATAATAAGAACTAGAAATGCAATTCCTGAAGAAATTGCGGTGTGAATGCTGCGCTGCTGAACTGAAGCTGATGCTGAATAAACTTCACTGCTGAATGTTGATGAAGAACGAAGGATGAATATATCTGAATGAACAGAATGGTTGAACAATAGAATGTTTGAAAAATGTGGAATATTTGGAAGTTTGAATGGACTTTTCAGATGAACTTATGAATTAATTATGACCTTAAACTATGATAAATGTTATCAGTTCATCTTTGAGTCAGAATCAACATTTGTGCAAAATTTGAAGAAAAACCGTGGAAGCGTTCATAAAATACTGCAGTCACAAAAGGCAACGTCACAGTGACCTTTAAATTTGACCTTTGAACTCCTATGAGGTCATTAGTGAATCATAATCAACATATGTGCACATTTTTAAGAAAATCTGTGTAAGTCTAAAATTAAGCGCCAGCCGGGATTTGAACCACCGACCTTTGTATTTCAGGGTTAATCGACTATGCACTCTTCCACCCACAGTTAGTATGACTCATGTTCCCAGTCAGACGTCGCCTGGCATTCCCAGCGCTGGCAAATTAAATTTGCTGCGCGTGTTGGTCTGGACACGCTCCGTTGAAGCTTTATCAAGAAAACCAGAAATCTGGCTGGTGGTTTCAATTGGTTTCAATCTAATATGGGCGTGCCAGAGCCCTTTATATGGTACTCCGGGGAGGACGTAACCGGATGACGACAGTGACGTGCATGCGCCGTCGAAGCCGTGATAGTAAACATCAAAGATGGCTGCGGATATGTTGTGTGAGTTTGAGACTGCTTTGGCCTCGACCCTTAACGATTTGGAAGACGGCACTCAAATCTTTCATTAGCAAGTAAGTGGAATGTTCTGTTTTGCCGACCGACAACGGCAAACGTTTAATTTAACAGTTTAACAGCTGTTTGCTAAACGAAAGGGGCTTACGTCACCTTGTGCATCGCTCTGATTGGTTGTAGTGCTATCCAACTGCGTGCAGTGGCATTTGAAATGCACGAGTAGGAGCCGCCCCTTAAGTTGGAAATTACTATTGATCGTGGCCAGACCCTCTATCGTTCAAGATATCAGGGTCTGGATTTCCAGGCTAAGTCAGATGCACATTTAGCAGGATAAAATTTGATGGCAAACACTTATCTTGTACCTGTGACCTTTGAGACCCCAATCCAAAGCACTTTCCAGTACACCACCAGATTTGTGTTATAAGGAGGAGAGGAGGTGATATTTTAAAAGGTAAGACTGAAAGACTTGCCCTGGTCAGACGGAAACGGAGAAACCTAGTGAGACACTAGTTTGTTCAGTGTTTATTTCTCACCATAAAATAAAATTTCACCACATTATTATTTTAAACCGCAATATTCAAATTTGATAATACCTATCACTTTACCTTCAAGTCCCAGTTATTTTATGATAAACCTGTACACAAAACATTTCAGAAAGGATATTGATGATAATCTTATTGGCCTCTTAAGATAGAGAAGATGGCATAATCAAATCAACAAGTGTAAAACAACATGTTTGTTCGAATATATGTTACATTGTAGGCTACCCTCTATGCATATGCATACCAATAACTATGTCAGACACCTGTCAAAAGTAGGGCTGGAGCCTCCATCGATGCAGATCTTCTTTTGAATATTGTGTAGGAAAGCCAGATGCATATATGTTGTTATATATTATATGATGTTATATAGTGATGCTAAATGATACCCAAGTGTCTGATAATGACGTACATGCATTTTAGACCCTTAGTGCCAAATTTCCTGGATTGCGTGAAGTTGAACCAAGCAAATTTTCCATGTATGGTCAATGGTCATGCTGCTACACGGCCTGTCCCTGTCCCTGTAGTCCACTCGGTGTAACGGGAGGCCAGAGGGCGGTGCCTGATACTATCCGGTTACTTTGAGGGAACCTGGCCAATCAGAGCAGACCCCCTCTGTTCAAACAGAGGGCAGTTGTATTTAGTCTCTAAACAGAATGTTTAGGGGCAAAACTGTAGTACCAAAGTTAGATTGAAAAATCTCTAATGTTTTTCTTTGATTACATCTCTTCTGTTGCTCAATTCATGCTCAGCTGCTGATTATATAATGGATACGTCAACAAGACTGAACATTTTTAAATAATAAGCCCATTGTTAACATTCATTCTACAAGTGACCCACAGAAACTGAGAGAAATCTCCATCTGCTGGATGTCACACTTAATTATGCTTAAATTATGGATGATTATAGCATTAGGTTTTTTGGCTCCCCGTGGAGGAGGGAAAACTGTTATAAAACAACTTCAAAATTAAGAATTTGAAAATGGTTAAATTAATATGAATTGTACTGAGACGTTGAATAATGCCCACCTTCAAGTTAAATCAGATATAGTCTGTTAGAATATTTCAGCTAATTCACAATTTATTAAAGTGTTATTGGTACATCACAAATGTTAACCGCATAGAAAAAGGAAAAAATAAAAATCTGCAGATATAATATTTACAGTGTTGCTTTCTTCATCAGCCTTACACCCTCAAAGCATGTCAGGAAAAACTTCTTAAAAACCCTTATAAGGGAAAAAAAATAATTGAAGAAACCTTTAGGTAGGCCAAGTCTAAGAGGGATCCCCTACCGAGACGGCTGGGCATGAAATACTAGTTCTGGTTTGAATCTGTGATTGTCTGAAAGTCTTGTGCACAGTGTAGCTACTGTGGATGACACAATGCGTATCTGTGTATGGTGGTTAGTGGAAAGGAAACTCTCTTTTTCAGAAGTCATTCTTCAAGTGGCCAGATGAGGAAGGGCAGCACTTGTTTAACTCTTATAGGAATGATGTTGAATATTTAAAAATGTCTTGATGAAATTATAATTGAAAGACATGAAAAGAAAATGATGTGTGAAATAGGCCTTCAAAGAGCAGAGTGTTTGCCCCATTTCAACTTTGCCTCTCCGAACTGTCTAATAAAGCGGAAAAAAGAAAAAAATAATCAAGAAAAAAAAGTGAAATTGCCCTTTAATGGGCAGAGTGAGTCACCAAGGTGAGTGTATGTCTTATTGAGGGTCTGTGATCAGGCAGAAATCCCACCTTTTAGAGGCCTCAGAGAGGTCATTTCATCCAAGACGTCACCTCAAACCGCTGCCTCTAACTGACGGACCGTGAGTCTAACTGACAAAATTATTTTATTGTTAGAACGAGAAGAATCTGATGAAGACACAGTGTGAAGATTATGTCTGTAATGTGAAGAATATGAGAACCAGAGCATTTTAAAGGTGTGGTACAGTATGCCTTTCTCCAGAAATGTCATGTCTCAGTTATCAAGGCGGCAGTTGGTTGGACACCATTTAGCTTGGAAGCCCAGACCTCCCATTGTGTAGGTCCGATTGCTTCAGTAGTCACATCTATGCGACTGGCAGAATATGTCCTACATTTTGATGTAAAAATTATCCACGTAGGGTTTAATTTGTGGGAGTGAGAGGCAGTTAAGTGGAAGGTTTTGGTGTATTTTTACACCAGTTCTACACTGTAACAGTTGGTTTCCCCACTCTGCCTCTGAACATTCCGTCCCATCCGGATCCCATTATAAATTTAGAAAGAGGTTGAAAAAAGCTTAAAACTAAAACTGCGTTTGTTCAAAGACAGTTGAAGATTTTAAAAAGTTGAATAAGTGTTTAATAGCTGTAATTAATGTGAATTGTTTAACGTTTGAATGGAGTCTCTAGCTGAAAAAATGCGGGAGGAGATAGGTTTCAAAGCAGAGGAAGTTTTAGCGGTTTGGAATGCTGCTCCCACCCGCTTCAATGTTAAATAATTTTTGTTTAATTGCTTATTAATTAAAAGTTATAAATTTTTTTGAAATTTTTGAATGAAAGCAATAATGTGAAAAATGGGCTGAATATGAGGATGGTTGAATATAGTTTGTGGAATGAAGCATGTTGAAGATATGGACGTGCATGAATATGGCGGAATAATAATACGGAACTAGAAATGCAATTCCTGAAGAAATTGCGGTGTGAATGCTGCGCTGCTGAACTGAAGCTGATGCTGAATAAACTTCACTGCTGAATGTTGATGAAGAACGAAGGATGAATATATCTGAATGAACAGAATGGTTGAACAATAGAATGTTTGAAAAATGTGGAATATTTGGAAGTTTGAATGGACTTTTCAGATGAACTTATGAATTAATTATGACCTTAAACTATGATAAATGTTATCAGTTCATCTTTGAGTCAGAATCAACATTTGTGCAAAATTTGAAGAAAAACCGTGGAAGCGTTCATAAAATACTGCAGTCACAAAAGGCAACGTCACAGTGACCTTTACATTTGACCTTTGAACTCCTATGAGGTCATTAGTGAATCATAATCAACATATGTGCACATTTTTAAGAAAATCTGTGTAAGTCTAAAATTAAGCGCCAGCCGGGATTTGAACCACCGACCTTTGTATTTCAGGGTTAATCGACTATGCACTCTTCCACCCACAGTTAGTATGACTCATGTTCCCAGTCAGACGTCGCCTGGCATTCCCAGCGCTGGCAAATTAAATTTGCTGCGCGTGTTGGTCTGGACACGCTCCGTTGAAGCTTTATCAAGAAAACCAGAAATCTGGCTGGTGGTTTCAATTGGTTTCAATCTAATATGGGCGTGCCAGAGCCCTTTATATGGTACTCCGGGGAGGACGTAACCGGATGACGACAGTGACGTGCATGCGCCGTCGAAGCCGTGATAGTAAACATCAAAGATGGCTGCGGATATGTTGTGTGAGTTTGAGACTGCTTTGGCCTCGACCCTTAACGATTTGGAAGACGGCACTCAAATCTTTCATTAGCAAGTAAGTGGAATGTTCTGTTTTGCCGACCGACAACGGCAAACGTTTAATTTAACAGTTTAACAGCTGTTTGCTAAACGAAAGGGGCTTACGTCACCTTGTGCATCGCTCTGATTGGTTGTAGTGCTATCCAACTGCATGCAGTGGCATTTGAAATGCACAAGTAGGAGCCGCCCCTTGAGTTGGAAATTACTATTGATCATGGCCAGACCCTCTATCGTTCAAGATATCAGGGTCTGGATTTCCAGGCTAAGTCAGATGCACATTTAGCAGGATAAAATTTTATGGCAAACACTTATCTTGAACCTGTGACCTTTGAGACCCCAATCCAAAGCACTTTCCAGTACACCACCAGATTTGTGTTATAAGGAGGAGAGGAGGTGATATTTTAAAAGGTAAGACTGAAAGACTTGCCCTGGTCAGACGGAAACAGAGAAACCTAGTGAGACACTAGTTTGTTCAGTGTTTATTTCTCACCATAAAATAAAATTTCACCACATTATTATTTTAAACCGCAATATTCAAATGTGATAATACCTATCACTTTACCTTCAAGTCCCAGTTATTTTATGATAAACCTGTACACAAAACATTTCAGAAAGGATATTGATGATAATCTTATTGACCTCTTAAGATAGAGAAGATGGCATAATCAAATCAACAAGTGTAAAACAACATGTTTGTTCGAATATATGTTACATTGTAGGCTACCCTCTATGCATATGCATACCAATAACTGTGTCGGACACCTGTCAAAAGTAGGGCTGGAGCCTCCATCGATGCAGATCTTCTTTTGAATATTGTGTAGGAAACCCAGATGCATATATGTTGTTATATATTATATGATGTTATATAGTGATGCTAAATGATACCCAAGTGTCTGATAATGACGTACATGCATTTTAGACCCTTAGTGCCAAATTTCCTGGATTGCGTGAAGTTGAACCAAGCCATGTATGGTCAATGGTCATGCTGCTACACGGCCTGTCCCTGTCCCTGTAGTCCACTCGGTGTAACGGGAGGCCAGAGGGCGGTGCCTGATACTATCCGGTTACTTTGAGGGAACCTGGCCAATCAGAGCAGACCCCCTCTGTTCAAACAGAGGGCAGTTGTATTTAGTCTCTAAACAGAATGTTTAGGGGCAAAACTGTAGTACCAAAGTTAGATTGAAAAATCTCTAATGTTTTTCTTTGATTACATCTCTTCTGTTGCTCAATTCATGCTCAGCTGCTGATTATATAATGGATACGTCAACAAGACTGAACATTTTTAAATAATAAGCCCATTGTTAACATTCATTCTACAAGTGACCCACAGAAACTGAGAGAAATCTCCATCTGCTGGATGTCACACTTAATTATGCTTAAATTATGGATGATTATAGCATTAGGTTTTTTGGCTCCCCGTGGAGGAGGGAAAACTGTTATAAAACAACTTCAAAATTAAGAATTTGAAAATGGTTAAATTAATATGAATTGTACTGAGACGTTGAATAATGCCCACCTTCAAGTTAAATCAGATATAATCTGTTAGAATATTTCAGCTAATTCACAATTTATTAAAGTGTTATTGGTACATCACAAATGTTAACCGCATAGAAAAAGGAAAAAATAAAAATCTGCAGATATAATATTTACAGTGTTGCTTTCTTCATCAGCCTTACACCCTCAAAGCATGTCAGGAAAAACTTCTTAAAAACCCTTATAAGGGAAAAAAAATAATTGAAGAAACCTTTAGGTAGGCCAAGTCTAAGAGGGATCCCCTACCGAGACGGCTGGGCATGAAATACTAGTTCTGGTTTGAATCTGTGATTGTCTGAAAGTCTTGTGCACAGTGTAGCTACTGTGGATGACACAATGCGTATCTGTGTATGGTGGTTAGTGGAAAGGAAACTCTCTTTTTCAGAAGTCATTCTTCAAGTGGCCAGATGAGGAAGGGCAGCACTTGTTTAACTCTTATAGGAATGATGTTGAATATTTAAAAATGTCTTGATGAAATTATAATTGAAAGACATGAAAAGAAAATGATGTGTGAAATAGGCCTTCAAAGAGCAGAGTGCCCCATTTCAACTTTGCCTCTCCGAACTGTCTAATAAAGCGGAAAAAAGAAAAAAATAATCAAGAAAAAAAAGTGAAATTGCCCTTTAATGGGCAGAGTGAGTCACCAAGGTGAGTGTATGTCTTATTGAGGGTCTGTGATCAGGCAGAAATCCCACCTTTTAGAGGCCTCAGAGAGGTCATTTCATCCAAGACGTCACCTCAAACCGCTGCCTCTAACTGACGGACCGTGAGTCTAACTGACAAAATTATTTTATTGTTAGAACGAGAAGAATCTGATGAAGACACAGTGTGAAGATTATGTCTGTAATGTGAAGAATATGAGAACCAGAGCATTTTAAAGGTGTGGTACAGTATGCCTTTCTCCAGAAATGTCATGTCTCAGTTATCAAGGCGGCAGTTGGTTGGACACCATTTAGCTTGGAAGCCCAAACCTCCCATTGTGTAGGTCCGATTGCTTCAGTAGTCACATCTATGCGACCGGAAGAATATGTCCTACATTTTGATGTAAAAATTATCCACGTAGGGTTTAATTTGTGGGAGTGAGAGGCAGTTAAGTGGAAGGTTTTGGTGTATTTTTACACCAGTTCTACACTGTAACAGTTGGTTTCCCCACTCTGCCTCTGAACATTCCGTCCCATCCGGATCCCATTATAAATTTAGAAAGAGGTTGAAAAAAGCTTAAAACTAAAACTGCGTTTGTTCAAAGACAGTTGAAGATTTTAAAAAGTTGAATAAGTGTTTAATAGCTGTAATTAATGTGAATTGTTTAACGTTTGAATGGAGTCTCTAGCTGAAAAAATGCGGGAGGAGATAGGTTTCAAAGCAGAGGAAGTTTTAGCGGTTTGGAATGCTGCTCCCACCCGCTTCAATGTTAAATAATTTTTGTTTAATTGCTTATTAATTAAAAGTTATAAATTTTTTTGAAATTTTTGAATGAAAGCAATAATGTGAAAAATGGGCTGAATATGAGGATAGTTGAAGGAAGTTTGTGGAATGAAGCATGTTGAAGATATGGACGTGCATGAAAAGCGGGCGGAATAATAATAATAAGAACTAGAAATGCAATTCCTGAAGAAATTGCGGTGTGAATGCTGCGCTGCTGAACTGAAGCTGATGCTGAATAAACTTCACTGCTGAATGTTGATGAAGAACGAAGGATGAATATATCTGAATGAATAGAATGATTGAATAATACAATCTATGAAAAATGAATTAAAAATTTATGAATTATGACCTTGAAACTTGACCTTTGACCTCTAAACTCCTATGGGGTTATAATTGAGTCATAATAAACATTTGTGCAAAGTTAGAAGAAAATCCGTGTAAGTCTAAATTTTGCGGTAACTGGGACTTGAACCACCAACTTTAAGCTCAGGGTTAAAAAAAAATAAAATAAATTATAGATATGCCTAATGTGTCATATGCACTTCCCACGAGACATGTTCCCCTTCACACAAAGATTTAAGGTGAAAATGTTATTCCCTAAGCAGGATTCGGACCTGTGATCTTCAGGCTGCGAGACCTAGGCTTAAACCACTAAGCCACCAAAGTTGTTGAATCTATCAGAGCAGGTCACATCTATAAAGAGAACTCTATATTCCTATGGCGCGGTGGTGAGCTAATCAGGGCCAATTGGTAACAGCTGTGGTCCCTCTCCACCTTTAGAGCTGAGCGAAACGCATCCTTCAAACTTCTGCCTCTCACACGCAAACCGTTTGTCTGACAGACAAAATGAAGATACCGTGAGAATCAGAAGATTCCAAGATATGGATAAAAAACTTAAAACTGTGAAATAGTAATTGATTAGACTTGGAGCTAAAGTACATTGATGGCTTGATGGAGAGCTCGTCTGAGTCAACTCAGTAAGCTACAACATAAAATAAAAGATTGCGGTGGAGGCTAGAACGGAGGCGGAAGCGGAGGCGGCTTCTTCTTCTTCTTCTTTTAATTTCCGGCAATTGCCTTTTCAGCACATTGCTGCCACCCACAGGACAAAGATAACACGCGTTCAATGAACGATCTGAAAAAAAGCATTTCCTGCTGAGTTGAAAAGTTGAACAAAAGTGGAAAAACTAAAGGTTTATAAAGTCGAAGTTTATAAAGGTCATACTTGTGTAAAATAAGTTTAAAAGGAGATGAGTTTTTTTTTAAATTATCTATTTCAAATAGCCTACACAATGGTATAACTGCAGCAAGACAAACTATGCAATTAATATTAGATATTATTGCATATTTAATCAAGTAAATAAATTACTATTTCATTTAGAACTGTGCCATATCTCTCCTCTTCACCCCAAAGCCCAAAAAAACATTAGGATTAAAAAAAGACAGTGCCTCACCAGCCATAAACCTCACTGCACGTGTCTTCACATTCACACTCTCTCACTCACACACACACACACACACACACACACACACACACACACACACACACACACACACACACACACACACACACGGACTCTCTCACTCACACAAACACACACACAGTTTCACATGGGATGTTACTGGTTTCTATGGCAACAGTTGATGACAGTGTCTTCAGTTATTTTGGTCCTGTAATACACTGATATGCAGCAGTTGGTTGGACACCATTTAGCTTGGAAGCCCAAAACTTCCATTGTGTAGGTTCGGTAGTCACATCTATGCGACCGGCAGAATATGTCTTTTTTGGGTGTAATAAACCTTTAAATATCTCTGAAGTTATGAATTTTATGAAAAAAATGTGAATTATGGAAATGTGCTCCCATGCAAGACGAACATGGGACAATTTGAATCCTTAAAAGGAGTTGAAAAGTTGAATATATAGAGGTTTGAATAACATTTCTTGCTGAAATTATGAAGAAGTTGAAAGACATGGATACAAATCTTAAAACTATGAAATAGTAATTGAATAGACTTGGAGCTAAACTACCTTGATGGCTTGAATGTATATGAATCAGCTAAAGGAGTATGAAGATGTGGAAAAGTAAGAAACAGTCTTAAATATGAACAGTAGTGAATTGTTTAACTCTTATAGGAATGATGTTGAATATTTAAAAATGTCTAGATCAAATTATAATTGAAAGACATGAAAAAAAAATGATGTGTGAAATAGGCCTTCAAAGAGCAGAGTGTTTGCCCCATTTCAACTGTGCCTCTCCGAACTGTCTAATAAAGCGGAAAAAAGAAAAAAATAATCAAGAAAAAAAAGTGAAATTGCCCTTTAATGGGCAGAGTGAGTCACCAAGGTGAGTGTATGTCTTATTGAGGGTCTGTGATCAGGCAGAAATCCCACCTTTTAGAGGCCTCAGAGAGGTAATTTCATCCAAAACGTCACCTCAAACCGCTGCCTCTAACTGACGGACCCTGAGTCTAACTGACAAAATTATTTTATTGTTAGAACCAGAAGAATCTGATGAAGACACAGTGTGAAGATTATGTCTGTAATGTGAAGAATATGAGAACCAGAGCATTTTAAAGGTGTGGTACAGTCTGCCTTTCTCCAGAAATGTCATGTCTCAGTTATCAAGGCGGCAGTTGGTTGGACACCATTTAGCTTGGAAGCCCAAAACTTCCATTGTGTAGGTCCGATTGCTTCAGTAGTCACATCTATGCGACCGGCAGAATATGTCCTACCTTTTGATGTAAAAATTATCCACGTAGGGTTTAATTTGTGGGAGTGAGAGGCAGTTAAGTGGAAGGTTTTGGTGTATTTTTACACCAGTTCTACACTGTAACAGTTGGTTTCCCCACTCTGCCTCTGAACATTCCGTCCCATCCGGATCCCATTATAAATTTAGAAAGAGGTTGAAAAAAGCTTAAAACTAAAACTGCGTTTGTTCAAAGACAGTTGAAGATTTTAAAAAGTTGAATAAGTGTTTAATAGCTGTAATTAATGTGAATTGTTTAACGTTTGAATGGAGTCTCTAGCTGAAAAAATGCGGGAGGAGATAGGTTTCAAAGCAGAGGAAGTTTTAGCGGTTTGGAATGCTGCTCCCACCCGCTTCAATGTTAAATAATTTTTGTTTAATTGCTTATTAATTAAAAGTTATAAATTTTTTTGAAATTTTTGAATGAAAGCAATAATGTGAAAAATGGGCTGAATATGAGGATGGTTGAATATAGTTTGTGGAATGAAGCATGTTGAAGATATGGACGTGCATGAATATGGCGGAATAATAATACGGAATAATAAATACGCAGAATATCAATGCTGTGAATGCTTTCAGCATTCACACCAATAAATACGCAGAATATCAATGCTGTGAATGCTTTCAGCATTCACACCAATAATAAATACGCAGAATATCAATGCTGTGAATGCTTTCAGCATTCACACCAATAAATACGCAGAATATCAATGCTGTGAATGCTTTCAGCATTCACACCAATAACAACACTAATAATAATAATAATAATAATAACTAGAAATGCAATTCCTGAAGAAATTGCGGTGTGAATGCTGCGCTGCTGAACTGAAGCTGATGCTGAATAAACTTCACTGCTGAATGTTGATGAAGAACGAAGGATGAATATATCTGAATGAACAGAATGGTTGAACAATAGAATGTTTGAAAAATGTGGAATATTTGGAAGTTTGAATGGACTTTTCAGATGAACTTATGAATTAATTATGACCTTAAACTATGATAAATGTTATCAGTTCATCTTTGAGTCAGAATCAACATTTGTGCAAAATTTGAAGAAAAACCGTGGAAGCGTTCATAAAATACTGCAGTCACAAAAGGCAACGTCACAGTGACCTTTAAATTTGACCTTTGAACTCCTATGAGGTCATTAGTGAATCATAATCAACATATGTGCACATTATTAAGAAAATCTGTGTAAGTCTAAAATTAAGCGCCAGCCGGGATTTGAACCACCGACCTTTGTATTTCAGGGTTAATCGACTATGCACTCTTCCACCCACAGTTAGTATGACTCATGTTCCCAGTCAGACGTCGCCTGGCATTCCCAGCGCTGGCAAATTAAATTTGCTGCGCGTGTTGGTCTGGACACGCTCCGTTGAAGCTTTATCAAGAAAACCAGAAATCTGGCTGGTGGTTTCAATTGGTTTCAATCTAATATGGGCGTGCCAGAGCCCTTTATATGGTACTCCGGGGAGGACGTAACCGGATGACGACAGTGACGTGCATGCGCCGTCGAAGCCGTGATAGTAAACATCAAAGATGGCTGCGGATATGTTGTGTGAGTTTGAGACTGCTTTGGCCTCGACCCTTAACGATTTGGAAGACGGCACTCAAATCTTTCATTAGCAAGTAAGTGGAATGTTCTGTTTTGCCGACCGACAACGGCAAACGTTTAATTTAACAGTTTAACAGCTGTTTGCTAAACGAAAGGGGCTTACGTCACCTTGTGCATCGCTCTGATTGGTTGTAGTGCTATCCAACTGCGTGCAGTGGCATTTGAAATGCACGAGTAGGAGCCGCCCCTTAAGTTGGAAATTACTATTGATCGTGGCCAGACCCTCTATCGTTCAAGATATCAGGGTCTGGATTTCCAGGCTAAGTCAGATGCACATTTAGCAGGATAAAATTTGATGGCAAACACTTATCTTGTACCTGTGACCTTTGAGACCCCAATCCAAAGCACTTTCCAGTACACCACCAGATTTGTGTTATAAGGAGGAGAGGAGGTGATATTTTAAAAGGTAAGACTGAAAGACTTGCCCTGGTCAGACGGAAACGGAGAAACCTAGTGAGACACTAGTTTGTTCAGTGTTTATTTCTCACCATAAAATAAAATTTCACCACATTATTATTTTAAACCGCAATATTCAAATTTGATAATACCTATCACTTTACCTTCAAGTCCCAGTTATTTTATGATAAACCTGTACACAAAACATTTCAGAAAGGATATTGATGATAATCTTATTGGCCTCTTAAGATAGAGAAGATGGCATAATCAAATCAACAAGTGTAAAACAACATGTTTGTTCGAATATATGTTACATTGTAGGCTACCCTCTATGCATATGCATACCAATAACTATGTCAGACACCTGTCAAAAGTAGGGCTGGAGCCTCCATCGATGCAGATCTTCTTTTGAATATTGTGTAGGAAAGCCAGATGCATATATGTTGTTATATATTATATGATGTTATATAGTGATGCTAAATGATACCCAAGTGTCTGATAATGACGTACATGCATTTTAGACCCTTAGTGCCAAATTTCCTGGATTGCGTGAAGTTGAACCAAGCAAATTTTCCATGTATGGTCAATGGTCATGCTGCTACACGGCCTGTCCCTGTCCCTGTAGTCCACTCGGTGTAACGGGAGGCCAGAGGGCGGTGCCTGATACTATCCGGTTACTTTGAGGGAACCTGGCCAATCAGAGCAGACCCCCTCTGTTCAAACAGAGGGCAGTTGTATTTAGTCTCTAAACAGAATGTTTAGGGGCAAAACTGTAGTACCAAAGTTAGATTGAAAAATCTCTAATGTTTTTCTTTGATTACATCTCTTCTGTTGCTCAATTCATGCTCAGCTGCTGATTATATAATGGATACGTCAACAAGACTGAACATTTTTAAATAATAAGCCCATTGTTAACATTCATTCTACAAGTGACCCACAGAAACTGAGAGAAATCTCCATCTGCTGGATGTCACACTTAATTATGCTTAAATTATGGATGATTATAGCATTAGGTTTTTTGGCTCCCCGTGGAGGAGGGAAAACTGTTATAAAACAACTTCAAAATTAAGAATTTGAAAATGGTTAAATTAATATGAATTGTACTGAGACGTTGAATAATGCCCACCTTCAAGTTAAATCAGATATAGTCTGTTAGAATATTTCAGCTAATTCACAATTTATTAAAGTGTTATTGGTACATCACAAATGTTAACCGCATAGAAAAAGGAAAAAATAAAAATCTGCAGATATAATATTTACAGTGTTGCTTTCTTCATCAGCCTTACACCCTCAAAGCATGTCAGGAAAAACTTCTTAAAAACCCTTATAAGGGAAAAAAAATAATTGAAGAAACCTTTAGGTAGGCCAAGTCTAAGAGGGATCCCCTACCGAGACGGCTGGGCATGAAATACTAGTTCTGGTTTGAATCTGTGATTGTCTGAAAGTCTTGTGCACAGTGTAGCTACTGTGGATGACACAATGCGTATCTGTGTATGGTGGTTAGTGGAAAGGAAACTCTCTTTTTCAGAAGTCATTCTTCAAGTGGCCAGATGAGGAAGGGCAGCACTTGTTTAACTCTTATAGGAATGATGTTGAATATTTAAAAATGTCTTGATGAAATTATAATTGAAAGACATGAAAAGAAAATGATGTGTGAAATAGGCCTTCAAAGAGCAGAGTGTTTGCCCCATTTCAACTTTGCCTCTCCGAACTGTCTAATAAAGCGGAAAAAAGAAAAAAATAATCAAGAAAAAAAAGTGAAATTGCCCTTTAATGGGCAGAGTGAGTCACCAAGGTGAGTGTATGTCTTATTGAGGGTCTGTGATCAGGCAGAAATCCCACCTTTTAGAGGCCTCAGAGAGGTCATTTCATCCAAGACGTCACCTCAAACCGCTGCCTCTAACTGACGGACCGTGAGTCTAACTGACAAAATTATTTTATTGTTAGAACGAGAAGAATCTGATGAAGACACAGTGTGAAGATTATGTCTGTAATGTGAAGAATATGAGAACCAGAGCATTTTAAAGGTGTGGTACAGTATGCCTTTCTCCAGAAATGTCATGTCTCAGTTATCAAGGCGGCAGTTGGTTGGACACCATTTAGCTGGGAAGCCCAGACCTCCCATTGTGTAGGTCCGATTGCTTCAGTAGTCACATCTATGCGACTGGCAGAATATGTCCTACATTTTGATGTAAAAATTATCCACGTAGGGTTTAATTTGTGGGAGTGAGAGGCAGTTAAGTGGAAGGTTTTGGTGTATTTTTACACCAGTTCTACACTGTAACAGTTGGTTTCCCCACTCTGCCTCTGAACATTCCGTCCCATCCGGATCCCATTATAAATTTAGAAAGAGGTTGAAAAAAGCTTAAAACTAAAACTGCGTTTGTTCAAAGACAGTTGAAGATTTTAAAAAGTTGAATAAGTGTTTAATAGCTGTAATTAATGTGAATTGTTTAACGTTTGAATGGAGTCTCTAGCTGAAAAAATGCGGGAGGAGATAGGTTTCAAAGCAGAGGAAGTTTTAGCGGTTTGGAATGCTGCTCCCACCCGCTTCAATGTTAAATAATTTTTGTTTAATTGCTTATTAATTAAAAGTTATAAATTTTTTTGAAATTTTTGAATGAAAGCAATAATGTGAAAAATGGGCTGAATATGAGGATGGTTGAATATAGTTTGTGGAATGAAGCATGTTGAAGATATGGACGTGCATGAATATGGCGGAATAATAATACGGAATAATAAATACGCAGAATATCAATGCTGTGAATGCTTTCAGCATTCACACCAATAATAATTTTTAAATTAAAATTAAAATTAACAAATATAAACTAGAAATGCAATTCCTGAAGAAATTGCGGTGTGAATGCTGCGCTGCTGAACTGAAGCTGATGCTGAATAAACTTCACTGCTGAATGTTGATGAAGAACGAAGGATGAATATATCTGAATGAACAGAATGGTTGAACAATAGAATGTTTGAAAAATGTGGAATATTTGGAAGTTTGAATGGACTTTTCAGATGAACTTATGAATTAATTATGACCTTAAACTATGATAAATGTTATCAGTTCATCTTTGAGTCAGAATCAACATTTGTGCAAAATTTGAAGAAAAACCGTGGAAGCGTTCATAAAATACTGCAGTCACAAAAGGCAACGTCACAGTGACCTTTAAATTTGACCTTTGAACTCCTATGAGGTCATTAGTGAATCATAATCAACATATGTGCACATTATTAAGAAAATCTGTGTAAGTCTAAAATTAAGCGCCAGCCGGGATTTGAACCACCGACCTTTGTATTTCAGGGTTAATCGACTATGCACTCTTCCACCCACAGTTAGTATGACTCATGTTCCCAGTCAGACGTCGCCTGGCATTCCCAGCGCTGGCAAATTAAATTTGCTGCGCGTGTTGGTCTGGACACGCTCCGTTGAAGCTTTATCAAGAAAACCAGAAATCTGGCTGGTGGTTTCAATTGGTTTCAATCTAATATGGGCGTGCCAGAGCCCTTTATATGGTACTCCGGGGAGGACGTAACCGGATGACGACAGTGACGTGCATGCGCCGTCGAAGCCGTGATAGTAAACATCAAAGATGGCTGCGGATATGTTGTGTGAGTTTGAGACTGCTTTGGCCTCGACCCTTAACGATTTGGAAGACGGCACTCAAATCTTTCATTAGCAAGTAGGTGGAATGTTCTGTTTTGCCGACCGACAACGGCAAACGTTTAATTTAACAGTTTAACAGCTGTTTGCTAAACGAAAGGGGCTTACGTCACCTTGTGCATCGCTCTGATTGGTTGTAGTGCTATCCAACTGCGTGCAGTGGCATTTGAAATGCACGAGTAGGAGCCGCCCCTTAAGTTGGAAATTACTATTGATCGTGGCCAGACCCTCTATCGTTCAAGATATCAGGGTCTGGATTTCCAGGCTAAGTCAGATGCACATTTAGCAGGATAAAATTTGATGGCAAACACTTATCTTGTACCTGTGACCTTTGAGACCCCAATCCAAAGCACTTTCCAGTACACCACCAGATTTGTGTTATAAGGAGGAGAGGAGGTGATATTTTAAAAGGTAAGACTGAAAGACTTGCCCTGGTCAGACGGAAACGGAGAAACCTAGTGAGACACTAGTTTGTTCAGTGTTTATTTCTCACCATAAAATAAAATTTCACCACATTATTATTTTAAACCGCAATATTCAAATTTGATAATACCTATCACTTTACCTTCAAGTCCCAGTTATTTTATGATAAACCTGTACACAAAACATTTCAGAAAGGATATTGATGATAATCTTATTGGCCTCTTAAGATAGAGAAGATGGCATAATCAAATCAACAAGTGTAAAACAACATGTTTGTTCGAATATATGTTACATTGTAGGCTACCCTCTATGCATATGCATACCAATAACTATGTCAGACACCTGTCAAAAGTAGGGCTGGAGCCTCCATCGATGCAGATCTTCTTTTGAATATTGTGTAGGAAAGCCAGATGCATATATGTTGTTATATATTATATGATGTTATATAGTGATGCTAAATGATACCCAAGTGTCTGATAATGACGTACATGCATTTTAGACCCTTAGTGCCAAATTTCCTGGATTGCGTGAAGTTGAACCAAGCAAATTTTCCATGTATGGTCAATGGTCATGCTGCTACACGGCCTGTCCCTGTCCCTGTAGTCCACTCGGTGTAACGGGAGGCCAGAGGGCGGTGCCTGATACTATCCGGTTACTTTGAGGGAACCTGGCCAATCAGAGCAGACCCCCTCTGTTCAAACAGAGGGCAGTTGTATTTAGTCTCTAAACAGAATGTTTAGGGGCAAAACTGTAGTACCAAAGTTAGATTGAAAAATCTCTAATGTTTTTCTTTGATTACATCTCTTCTGTTGCTCAATTCATGCTCAGCTGCTGATTATATAATGGATACGTCAACAAGACTGAACATTTTTAAATAATAAGCCCATTGTTAACATTCATTCTACAAGTGACCCACAGAAACTGAGAGAAATCTCCATCTGCTGGATGTCACACTTAATTATGCTTAAATTATGGATGATTATAGCATTAGGTTTTTTGGCTCCCCGTGGAGGAGGGAAAACTGTTATAAAACAACTTCAAAATTAAGAATTTGAAAATGGTTAAATTAATATGAATTGTACTGAGACGTTGAATAATGCCCACCTTCAAGTTAAATCAGATATAGTCTGTTAGAATATTTCAGCTAATTCACAATTTATTAAAGTGTTATTGGTACATCACAAATGTTAACCGCATAGAAAAAGGAAAAAATAAAAATCTGCAGATATAATATTTACAGTGTTGCTTTCTTCATCAGCCTTACACCCTCAAAGCATGTCAGGAAAAACTTCTTAAAAACCCTTATAAGGGAAAAAAAATAATTGAAGAAACCTTTAGGTAGGCCAAGTCTAAGAGGGATCCCCTACCGAGACGGCTGGGCATGAAATACTAGTTCTGGTTTGAATCTGTGATTGTCTGAAAGTCTTGTGCACAGTGTAGCTACTGTGGATGACACAATGCGTATCTGTGTATGGTGGTTAGTGGAAAGGAAACTCTCTTTTTCAGAAGTCATTCTTCAAGTGGCCAGATGAGGAAGGGCAGCACTTGTTTAACTCTTATAGGAATGATGTTGAATATTTAAAAATGTCTTGATGAAATTATAATTGAAAGACATGAAAAGAAAATGATGTGTGAAATAGGCCTTCAAAGAGCAGAGTGTTTGCCCCATTTCAACTTTGCCTCTCCGAACTGTCTAATAAAGCGGAAAAAAGAAAAAAATAATCAAGAAAAAAAAGTGAAATTGCCCTTTAATGGGCAGAGTGAGTCACCAAGGTGAGTGTATGTCTTATTGAGGGTCTGTGATCAGGCAGAAATCCCACCTTTTAGAGGCCTCAGAGAGGTCATTTCATCCAAGACGTCACCTCAAACCGCTGCCTCTAACTGACGGACCGTGAGTCTAACTGACAAAATTATTTTATTGTTAGAACGAGAAGAATCTGATGAAGACACAGTGTGAAGATTATGTCTGTAATGTGAAGAATATGAGAACCAGAGCATTTTAAAGGTGTGGTACAGTATGCCTTTCTCCAGAAATGTCATGTCTCAGTTATCAAGGCGGCAGTTGGTTGGACACCATTTAGCTGGGAAGCCCAGACCTCCCATTGTGTAGGTCCGATTGCTTCAGTAGTCACATCTATGCGACTGGCAGAATATGTCCTACATTTTGATGTAAAAATTATCCACGTAGGGTTTAATTTGTGGGAGTGAGAGGCAGTTAAGTGGAAGGTTTTGGTGTATTTTTACACCAGTTCTACACTGTAACAGTTGGTTTCCCCACTCTGCCTCTGAACATTCCGTCCCATCCGGATCCCATTATAAATTTAGAAAGAGGTTGAAAAAAGCTTAAAACTAAAACTGCGTTTGTTCAAAGACAGTTGAAGATTTTAAAAAGTTGAATAAGTGTTTAATAGCTGTAATTAATGTGAATTGTTTAACGTTTGAATGGAGTCTCTAGCTGAAAAAATGCGGGAGGAGATAGGTTTCAAAGCAGAGGAAGTTTTAGCGGTTTGGAATGCTGCTCCCACCCGCTTCAATGTTAAATAATTTTTGTTTAATTGCTTATTAATTAAAAGTTATAAATTTTTTTGAAATTTTTGAATGAAAGCAATAATGTGAAAAATGGGCTGAATATGAGGATGGTTGAATATAGTTTGTGGAATGAAGCATGTTGAAGATATGGACGTGCATGAATATGGCGGAATAATAATACGGAACTAGAAATGCAATTCCTGACGAAATTGCGGTGTGAATGCTGCGCTGCTGAACTGAAGCTGATGCTGAATAAACTTCACTGCTGAATGTTGATGAAGAACGAAGGATGAATATATCTGAATGAACAGAATGGTTGAACAATAGAATGTTTGAAAAATGTGGATTATTTGGAAGTTTGAATGGACTTTTCAGATGAATTTATGAATTAATTATGACCTTAAACTATGATAAATGTTATCAGTTCATCTTTGAGTCAGAATCAACATTTGTGCAAAATTTGAAGAAAAACCGTGGAAGCGTTCATAAAATACTGCAGTCACAAAAGGCAACGTCACAGTGACCTTTAAATTTGACCTTTGAACTCCTATATTGTCATTAGTGAGTCATAATCAACATATGTGCACATTTTTAAGAAAATCTGTGTAAGTCTAAAATTAAGCGCCAGCCGGGATTTGAACCGCCGACCTTTGTATTTCAGGGTTAATCGACTATGCACTCTTCCACCCACAGTTAGTATGACTCATGTTCCCAGTCAGACGTCGCCTGGCATTCCCAGCGCTGGCAAATTAAATTTGCTGCGCGTGTTGGTCTGGACACGCTCCGTTGAAGCTTTATCAAGAAAACCAGAAATCTGGCTGGTGGTTTCAATTGGTTCTATCTAATATGGGCGTGCCAGGGCCCTTTATATGGTACTCCGGGGAGGACGTAACCGGATGACGACAGTGACGTGCATGCGACGTCGAAGCCGTGACAGTAAACATCAAAGATGGCTGCGGATATGTTGTGTGAGTTTGAGACTGCTTTGGCCTCGACCCTTAACGATTTGGAAGACGGCACTCAAATCTTTCATTAGCAAGTAAGTGGAATGTTCTGTTTTGCCGACCGACAACGGCAAACGTTTAATTTAACAGTTTAACAGCTGTTTGCTAAACGAAAGGGGCTTACGTCACCTTGTGCATCGCTCTGATTGGTTGTAGTGCTATCCAACTGCGTGCAGTGGCATTTGAAATGCACAAGTAGGAGCCGCCCCTTAAGTTGGAAATTACTATTGATCGTGGCCAGACCCTCTATCGTTCAAGATATCAGGGTCTGGATTTCCAGGCTAAGTCAGATGCACATTTAGCAGGATAAAATTTGATGGCAAACACTTATCTTGAACCTGTGACCTTTGAGACCCCAATCCAAAGCACTTTCCAGTACACCACCAGATTTGTGTTATAAGGAGGAGAGGAGGTGATATTTTAAAAGGTAAGACTGAAAGACTTGCCCTGGTCAGACGGAAACGGAGAAACCTAGTGAGACACTAGTTTGTTCAGTGTTTATTTCTCACCATAAAATAAAATTTCACCACATTATTATTTTAAACCGCAATATTCAAATTTGATAATACCTATCACTTTACCTTCAAGTCCCAGTTATTTTATGATAAACCTGTACACAAAACATTTCAGAAAGGATATTGATGATAATCTTATTGACCTCTTAAGATAGAGAAGATGGCATAATCAAATCAACAAGTGTAAAACAACATGTTTGTTCGAATATATGTTACATTGTAGGCTACCCTCTATGCATATGCATACCAATAACTGTGT
>OX442359.1:1429519-1437019 GCA_949357725.1 Hyperoplus immaculatus | reverse complement strand
ACACACACACACACACACACACTCTCACTAACAAACACACACACACACACACACACACACACACACACACACTCTCACTAACAAACACACACACACACACACACACACACACACACACTCTCATTAACAAACACACACACACACACACACACACACACACACTCTCACTAACAAACACACACACACACACACACACACACACACACTCTCACTAACAAACACACACACACACACACACACACACCATGACGTTTAAACATTGGTGCTGCAAAAACTAATCTATCTTCTCAGAAAAAACTATTAATTTTTCTGACAGGAACATATGAGAAATGAAAGATGGAATACACACTCACACACACACACACACACACACACTCTCACTAACAAACACTTACTCACACACACTCACACACACACTCTCACTAACAAACACTTACTCACACACACACACACACACACTCTCACTAACAAACACTTACTCACACACACTCACACACACACTCTCACTAACAAACACTCACTCACACACACACACACACACACACACACACACACTCTCACTAACAAACACTTACTCACACACACTCACACACACACTCTCACTAACAAACACTTACTCACACACACTCACACACACACTCTCACTAACAAACACTCACTCACACACACACACACACACACACACACACACACACACACACACACCGATCTCAAAACCTCCACGAATAAAAACCAAAACTTTCCGTTATGAGATTTCAGGAAAGAAGTTTAAATCAGATATGTCAGCCTTTCCTGGACCCTAACCCAATCCAGAGATTGGGATCCAGCTAGTGTCCTCAGCGGTCTGTGAAGGCCATAGCCCGTGAAGGCCGATTCGAAGGCCGAACGAGCGTTGTTAAACGGGACGGTCTCCGCAGGTCTCCGTTTACGAGCATTTCCGGGTTTGCGTAACAAGCCGTTACCCTTGCGTGACGACTCGCCGCTCCTGTGCTGCCTAGCAACCCTGATCGCTGCCAACGGAGACAGCCTTGTCAACGGAGGAAAAAAGAAAAAGAAGTTGCCTACCAGACGAAAAGAAGTTAAAGTACAAGAAAAAAAGAAAGGAAGATAAAAGTTAAGAAGATGGGAGCAACACGTTGCTGTTTTGTTATTTTTTATTTTATTTTATGCCATCTCTGAAAACTGCAATGAATCTTGGGATATGTTGGGCCACGAAGGATACATCTGATGCAGCCTTCAAAACCGTGAAACGAAGGCTGCATTTCTCGGCCGCATATGAGGAGCCTTGCTAATGAACAACCTTTGTGCGCCGCTATGACGCAATCGGTCTTCAAATGCAGCCTTCTGAAACAGCCTTTACACACACTTACACACTCACACACTAACACTAACACACACAGACACGGACGTAGACACAGACACTCACACACACACACAAACTTACTTACATACATACACACACACAATCACTCTCTCTCACAGAGGACACATACACACTCACACACACACACAAACTTACTTACATACATACACCACACACAATCACTCTCTCTCACAGAGACACATACACACTCACTCACACACACACACACACACACACACACACTTTCGCTCTCACACATACACACACACACTCCCTCTCTCTCACAGAAACACACACACACACACACACACACACTGATTTAAACACAGCAGCGGTTGAATAACCTCACGTAACCCCGCGGCTGCTCTGACCTGTTTAAAAACAGAACAAGCTTAGTCGAGTGTTTTCACTCAATCGCTTCCTGCAAACGATGGAGAAATGTGTGTGTGTGTGTGTGTGTGTGTGTGTGTGTGTGTGTGTGTGTGTGTGTGTGTGTGTGTGTGTGTGTGTGTGTGTGTGTGTGTGTGTGTGTGTGTGTGTGTGTGTGTGTGTGTGTGTGTGTGTGTGTGTGTTTCTTCTTTGAGTGAAATAAGCTGATAAGACGCTGAATTGCTCATGTGCAGTTTTGACATATTGAGTGACACATACTTGGATGGATATTGTATTTTTTGTTTTTGAAGATTAAAAGCTATAATGCGTAACTTCTGTCGCCCCCCACGAGGAATTCTGAGTAATGACAACAACGCCGTCGGTGCGGTAGTGTTTTTACTATGCCAGCTGTTGTTCCTGGGTGAGCGTATACCCATGACAAAGGCATTAAGAAAAACTATATAAAAATAGCATTCTTTGCACTGATGGTCTCGTTTTGCTGTTACATGTAATTTATGATCATCAGAGGGAAAAATGAGACTGTTTCAGAAATATTTAAAAGTTCCTCGTAAGGACTTTAAATAACCGTGATATGTCCCATAATGCAACAGCCCTAGTGTGTTGTTAGTCTGTTAGTCGAGACACGCGATGGAATAAAGGATGAGTCAGACTCTGTGTTTTCTGCCGAGTTAATGAGCAGTGAAGAAGAAAAACAAACTGCTGTGTGTGTCTCAGGTGAGAACACAGGGAGAAATCTCTGGGGATTGCACACACACACACACACACACACACACACACACACACACACACACACACAGAGATAGAGAGACACAGACACAGATACAGATACATACACAGACAGACAGACAGACACACACGAACAGACAGTCAGACAGACAGAGAGAGAGACAGACAGACACACACACACACACAGATAGAGAGACACAGACACAGACACACATAGACAGACAGACAGATAGAGAGACACAGACAGAGACACAGACAGACAGACAGACAGACAGACAGACAGACAGACACACACTCAGGGGGAATATTCCACCAACTTCACACAAAGCTAACGCCATCTGTGTGACTGGGCAACAACAGACTAGATCAAATCTTTCTCCAGAATCAAAAAAATTAAAAAAAAATTAAAATCAGACCAAAATTACAACACACTGGGGTAAAAATGTAAAAATGTTTAAGAACAAAAATTCATGTTTAACTGTTAAGTAACTTTGAACATATTTTTTTCAAAACTATCTATAAACTCTGAATTTTCCTTTAAAACTCATAATAGCATTTATCTATCATACTGCTGACGCAATAATGTCCACTGTAATCAAAATCCCACAATTTCACCAAATTAAAGGCCTACTTCACAGGTTGATATATGAAGGTGTGTTGAACTCTGAGATCCTATGAAGTATAAATGTGCAAAAAAAAAATTGAAATCGGATCATCCTAGCCTGAGAAAAGGCAGAAAGAGTGTTTTATGGTCTCACTGTCTAACCCTACAGTTTCCTTCTTGTGACATCACAGTAAGGGTTAGGATTAACAGGACAGCTGGGCCAAGGGAAGACTGAGGGAAGACTGAGGGAAGAAAAACCTCATTCATTATATTATAATAGTGATTTTATAATGATAGAACGCCGGTTCCGTATGGTGAAGTATTCCTTTAATGACTTTTCTAGAGGAAAACCCAAATGTAAAAAAAAATGATAATCATAATTTAAAAATCAATCACGGCCTTTTAGTTTTGACAATCGCATTGTTTAAAATTGATTCTTTCAGTCCTACAGAATAATTTTTTTTTTAAGATTTGTTTCGAGCTTCCAAAGGCTTTATTTTATTTAAGGGGTGACTGTGGCTCAGGTGGTAGAGCGGGTCGGCTGATGATCAAAGGGTTGGAGGTTCGATCCCCGCCCTGCCACCTGTGTCACAGTTGTTGTGTCCTTGGGCAAGACACTTCACCCACCTTGCCTCGTGTGAATGTCGATAGTTAGTCTGCTATCGGTGTATGAATGTGTGTGTGAGAATGGTAACGTGGGAATGGGAACAGGTCTCCCTTGCAAAAGAGTCTTCGGTCTCATGGGACATACCTGTATAAATAAAGGTTAAAAAAAAAAAAAAAAAAAAGTATTGACAGTGCAGAGAGACAGTCCTAGAGAAAGTAAACTAAAACGTCTGCATATAAGATCGAGAGACTTAGAGACAATAGCAGAGAAACCTATTGGCTCATTAAGACCAAATGATTGAGATGAATCCTCTGGCTGCAGAAACACCACGACTCAGACCAACTGGGCATCTAAATAATGGAAAAACAAACTAAACTATCGACTGATGTGTTGGCAACGGGCACAGCAGACATTCCAAACCACAGCAACTTATCACTAGACAGATAGCCAAGCACAGACATGCTGCCAATAGTAGGGCACTTCCCCCCCCCCCCCCCCCTCCCCCCCCCATGTTCCAATCCCCATACTTTCAACCATCTAATCTGGTAGAAAAAGACCCTTCACATTCACATCAGTGGAGGACAACCATGCATTAATGGACAGACAAATTGACCAGCATCATTCTGAATCAGCCATTTTGTTCAACCAGCACATAAAGTATTTTAGTATGAGTAGGACGTTAGTATGAATAGGACTTTAGTATGAGTAGGACGTTAGTAGGACTTTTAGTATGAGTAGGACATTAGTATGAGTAGGACATTAGTATGAGTAGGACGTTAGTAGGGCTTTTAGTATGAGTAGGACATTAGTATGAGTAGGACATTAGTATGAGTAGGACGTTAGTAGGGCTTTTAGTATGAGTAGGACCTTAGCAGGGCTTTTAGTATGAGTAGGACGTTAGTATGAGTAGGACATTAGTATGAGTAGGAGGTTAGAAGGGCTTTTTCCAACGTTAGACCTTAGACTCTGCGACAACCAGCATCATTCTGAATCAGCCATTAGTATGCAACCAGCACATAAAAACATATTAAAAAACACTTTTATTTAAATTTTAATCCGTTGTACTCACACGAATGCATGGTAGAGCAGGGTCCCAGCCCTCGGCCGCTCCAGGGTGTCATAGAGCAGGGTCTGGATGCGTCTCTTCCGTACGTTATTCCTCTTAGCGGGACGCGTGTAGTTAAGCGGAGTCTTCTTGACCAACAGTCCGATCCCGATGCCCTGAGATGATCCACCCCGTTTATAATCATCTTTGCCCGACGAAGACACCAGAAGAAGGGCTCCATCTTTTTCCACCACACCACTACCTCCACAAGTAGGGGTGCCTTGGTCGAGCGAGTCTCCCCCAGATGAGGGCTTCTTCTTGGGCTGCTCCGAGCCGCTAGTGGCCGTCCTGGAGCGGAGGCCCATAGTCACTGGTGGATGATTGAAGGGGACAGCATGCCATGGTCCGTGCCCCAAACTAGCTCAGTTGTGTCGGGTCATTTAGGGGTGATGTGGGGGGGGGTGCTTGGGGGCGTCCCGAGTGAGAATTGAGGGGCTTAGAAGTTTGCCTGGATAAAAATACAGAGACAAGTATAAAGATTAAGTTAAAGGTGCTATGAGGAACTTTTTTATATTTCTGAAACAGTCTAATTTTTCCTCTGATTACAGTTATCAAAAAAAGTCATGCAAAAAAATGACTAGTACGCACACACACACACACACACACACCCAAGATGCCAACTCTGATCCATCTGATAGTACCTTTTTAAAGCTGCCACGAGGAACTTTGAAATATTTCTGAAACAGTCTCATGTTTCCTCTGATGATCATAAATTACATGTAACAGCGAACGAGACCATCAGTGCAAAGAATGCTATTTTTTATATAGTTTTTCTCAATGCCTTTGTCATGGGTATACGCTCACCCAGGAACAACAGCTGACGTGGTAAAAACACTACCGCTTATCGTCCAAAGGGGGGCGCTAGAATTAACACACACAGAGAGTTCCTCGTACACACTTTAAGTAGGACATTACATTAATACAGGGTGGAACTCTGTCTCCATTCCTAAAAGCTCTGCCACACTTTGTCTGATTATTTTGTCTAGATTGTCCTCATCTTGATTCAGAGCCGCTGCTGGCAGTATGGTAGGAACACACACACACACTATCTCTCTCTCACACACACACACAATCTCTCTCTCACACACACACACACACACACACACTATCTCTCTCTCTCACACACACACACACACTCTATCTCTCTCTCTCACACACACACTATCTCTCTCTCTCTCACTCTCACTCTCACACACACTATCTCTCTCTCTCTCTCTCACACACACACACACACACACACAAATAAGGGATGGACAGAGAGAGAGAGAGAGTAGATTTCGGAGGGGGTGTTTGGGGATATCTCTCCCTCAATATTTAGAAGAGGTAAATCATTTTGATTGTGACTGTAATGGCTTTAATGTATATTCCAACTTTGGAGTCTAAGAATTAAACAAGGTCTCTCTCTCTCACACACACACACACACACACACACACACACACACACACACACACACACACACACACACACACACACAGACTGTAACAAGCTCTCATTTTTAAATAGAGATTTTTATTGATTCCTAAACATATATATATAATAATCCCAGAACATTTGTGATATCTTTTAAAATGTGCAAAAACTTTTGAAAAATCAAGTAGAATAAATATTGTGTCTCAATCCAGAATGCCTGAGAGCCGTACTGATTTACCCTGCGTTCCAATCCCCACACTTCCCTACTATTTAGTACGCCAGAAAAAAGATTTAGGATGTCCCAATACATGCATATCAATTGTAGTATGCTGAAAATACCCAGAAGCCCCCACTAACTCCAATAGCATTTTGGAGTATTTGTCTTTATTCTTGACATTTCTCTCCTCTCTGTGGCACTAAAACTCTTCTGTACTTTAGTATGTAGTGTAGTAAAAAGACTAAAACTCTTCTGTACTTTAGTATGTAGTGTAGTAAAAAGAAAACTCTTCTGTACTTTAGTATATAGTGCAGAAAAAAGACTAAAACTCTTCTGTACTTTAGTATGTAGTGTAGTAAAAAAGACTAAAACTCTTCTGTACTTTAGTATGTGGTGTAGTAAAAAGAAAGAGTATGTGATTTGGAACGCAGCGACATACTCCATTATAATTGTGTCAACGGGAAACTGAATGTTGTCTTACCTTTATTTTATTTTATTTTTATTTATTTTTCCCTTTTCTGATGTGAATTCTATGCTCTATGTATTTTAATCTTGATGTATTCCATGACCCTGTGAAGCACTTTGAATGGCCTTGTGTCTGAATTGTGCTATAGAAATAAACTTGCCTTGCCTTTTGTAAATAAAGACATCTACACCAGAAATTGATGCAAAAAAGGGACACATTGACATCCCCAAAATGCTGGAAAATTAAGATGTTGACGCTCAAATTGTAACGTGTCCCCCTCCCATATTGAAACTAAACCTCCGCCCATGGTAACGTCCTTAATTTGGGGGAACCATCGGCATTTGATACGCGCTGTGGGGGAATTTTGAGTAAATACATAGCTAATCAGCCAAATTTTAAAGCTCCACGCCCTATAGGCAATCCACCATGGGGAATATGACAGCGGTACAGGCGGCTAAAGCAGGCAGGAATCAGCAATAAAGTCGGATAAACTCACTATATAGCGATACACACACACACACACACGCGCACACACACACACACACACACACACACACACACACACACACACACACACACACACACACACACACACACACACACACACACAC
>OX442359.1:1412019-1417019 GCA_949357725.1 Hyperoplus immaculatus | reverse complement strand
TGCCCGCCTGTTACAGATCCCTGCCTGAAATAAACAGTGGTTGCGTTCCGAATCTCATACTCTTTCTTTTTTCTATTCTACATACTACATCCGACGATAAAAAGAATCTAGTCAGGATGCAGTAGGCATACTATTGGGACATACTTTACTCTCTTATTTCATCATAACATTGCGCCTTGATCTTGCCTCTTGCTTTTATATCCGTCGCATCCCCGTTTGTTTTCATATGGAGGCTTCGTCGATGTGACGTCACTTCACGTGCGCACTGGATTGTGGGTCAGAATCGCCCAAATAGGATGCAGTTTTCAACACTAACAATCTTGGCCGGATGAAGTAGAACATCCGGGTACTTCTAACCATCCTAACTCTGGCCGCAATAATCGGGACATCCTAAATCTTTTTTCTACATACTATATAGTAGAAAGTATGCGATTCGGAACACAACCATAGTTCTAAATTGACTACCTGGGTTTCTGTCTGCGTTTGGGTCATCCCGCGCTATCACAACACTAAAATCGACAATGAGAACACACACAGCAATAAACATGAGGAATGTGCAGTATGTGTGGATGAATATGACCTTATACATGTGTTGACAAGTGTTGAATTCCCCTTGGCTGTGTTCGGAAAGCCATACTAACGTCCTACATCCTACATACTCACCATCTACATATATACTGCATACTGTCTACTCAAAGATCCATTGTGTATGCGAGGTGCGTCGAAACGTTTTCAGTTGAAGTATTCTCAAGCGATAAAGAATTTCTTCTTCTTCTTATAAGATTCCGGCCGTTTAGACGCTGTTTAGCGTATTGCCGCCCTCCACAGGTTAGATGTAGAACTAGATGTTTACATACAGGCTGGCTGTGTCTTGATTCAGGGGTTGCGGTCTTGGAACCGGCCTCGTAGGCTGCATTTGAAGACCGATTGCGTCATAGCGGCGCGCAAAGGCTGTCCCATTTGCAAGGCTCCTCGCAAGGCTCCTCATATGCGGTCGTGAAATGCAGCCTTCGTTTCACGGTTTTGAAGCAGTTTTGAAGGCTGCATCAGATGTATCCTTCGTGGCCCAACATATCCCATGATTCATTGCGTTTTTTTCAGAGATGGCATACAATAAAATAAAAATTAACAAAACAGCAACGTGTTGCTCCATCTTCTTAACTTTTATCTTCCTTTCTTTTCTTCTTGTACTTTTTTTCTTTTCGTCTGGTAGGCAACTTCTTTTTCTTTTTTCCTCCATCTACAGGGCTGTCTCCGTTGGCAGCAATCAGGGTTGCTAGGCAGCACAGGAGCGGCGAGTCGTCACGCAAGGTAACGGCTTGTTACGCAAACCGGAAATGCTCGTAAACGGAGACCTGCGGAGACCGTCCCGTTTAACAAGGCTCGTTGGCCTCAAAACCGGCCTTAAAATCGGCCTGCATAGGCCATAGCCTTCATAGACCGCGAGACTGCGTCCTACCAAGGCTGCAACCCCTGAATCAAGACACAGCCACAGTCCTGTGTTGTGCAGGAAATGCAGAATTGTAAATAAAGAATTAAAAAAAAAACCTTCCTTGTCGTTTGAAGAGACGTGATGCATTGTGGGGCGGTTGAGTAGGAAAAGTATCCAATTGATCCATACCCAAAATCTTCCCGGAAGTTAGTACTCATCCGGGAATTTCTCACATACCCAAACTCGCAAACCCAACCGTCACATACTCAAATTGAAGTCAAAATGAGTATGAGCAGGACGTTAGTATGGCTTTCCGAACACAGCCCTTGTCTCATTCATAGGGGACATAATGCTATAGTGTGTGTGTGTGTGTGTGTGTGTGTGTGTGTGTGTGTGTGTGTGTGTGTGTGTGTGTGTGTGTGTGTGTGTGTGTGTGTGTGTGTGTGTGTGTGTGTGTGTGGCCTGTGTCTACATGAGAAATCACTATTTCAGACTAAATCAATTTCTGCAGGTGCATTTTTCTACCTTGTAATAATGATGTTTTTCGCCCACATATTCTGACCGCTGACTCATTGATTATTGATTTCCTTAAACACACACACACACAGACACACACACACAGACACAGACACACACACACACACTGACACACACACACACACTCACACACACACACACACAGACACACACACACACACACACACACACACATACGGCTAATGCACTGAGGTACAAAAGGGTCAAGGGGAAAGGTCGCTAAGCTAACAGCTTTTCATAATGCATCCGGTGCAATTATTTTTATGAGTTGACCTCACTATCGTTGGAAGAAATTGATTGCTTGGGTTAGACTTAGAAACTATGTTTGTAATTGCTGAGTTTGCTTGTCTCAACACATTGGCTATTACATTGTTTTTAACCTTTTTATTTATACAGGTAAATCCCATTGAGTCCGAAGACTCTTTTACAAGGGAAACCTGTTTTCCTTTCCCACGTTACCATTCACACACACATTCATACACCGATAGCAGCAGGCTAACTATCGACATTCACACGAGGCAAGGTGGGTGAAGTGTCTTGCCCAAAGACACAACAACTATGACACAGGTGGCAGGGCGGGGATCGAACCTCCAACCCTTTGACCATCGGCCGACCCGCTCTACCACCTGAGACACAGTTAATTACATCACATTAATTAACGTGTCAAACTGATACTTATGTACCCTGCGTTCCAAATCACATACTCTTTCTTTTTCCTACACTACATACTAAAGTACAGAAGAGTTTTAGGGCCACAGACAGGAGAGAAAAAAAAATCAGATAAGGAAGTTTTTTTTTCATTATGTCGAGAAATGTCAAGAATAAAGACGAATACTCCAAAATTCTATTGGAGTTAGTGGGGGCATTTGTGTATTTTTTAGCATACTGCAATTGACGTGCATGTATTGGGACATCCTAAATGTTTTTCTGGCATACTAGATAGTAGGGAAGTATGGGGATTGGAACTCACCTCAGGGGTAGTCTGAAGACACATAATGGCCGCCTAGTTTCACCTAAAGCCCATGAATAATGTGGAAAAGATTGACTTCCTGGTAGCGATGGAAACTCAAGATTAAACGTTTAAATCTGAATGAACGCGACACGTCAAGGATTCACCGGGCGGAAATCCAGAGACAATTTGAGCCCTGAGTGTTTCATCTTCCCCTCGTCCCTCTAAGGGATGAATTATTTACACACACACACACACACACACACACAGGCTCAGACATACGCAAGCACGCACACACACACATATGCAAGCATGCACACATTCACACACACATATGCACACACACAGAAAAGTACATAAATAAACACACATTGCACAACACACACATGCAAGCACACACACACACACACATACATATGCAAGCACGCACTCACACACACACACACACACAGGCACACAAAGACACACACACACACACACACACACACACACACACCTCTGTTGTGCTGAAGCCAAGGACGGATGTTGAGCAGTGATGGACTGGCTTTGCAGCTCCATTCAAAGATGAAGCCAAAAAGTGAAGCATTTTTATTTATTGTGTGTGAACGTCTAACAGCTGCTGTGTGGCTTTAATATCACTTAAAGCTACAATGCGTAACTTTTTATACAACCATTAAATACAGTTTATATTTAAATTAAAAAATGCTCATTAGTAGTGGTTCTTCTTCGCTCACCGCATTCTGTCCCACGATGATTTCTGATTGGTCAAAGTTAACATGAGCTGTACACTTTGACCAATCAGAGCGAGGTTCCGATTCTCTGTTCTTATTGGCTGTTGGGACTGTCCATTCACTTTGGCATGACTTTGTTGGTGTGTTGAGCGTGTCAGGGAGGGACCATAGGGGAGGGACCAAAGAGAACAAGTGGAGCGGTTGAGGTATTTGGATTCAAATCTCTATCCCAACTGCTATTTTCTCCCCAAATCCTCCACCCCAGCTTTAAGCAGTACAGTCCAGCACTGTCCTTTTTCCCTGGGATACAATTTATCATTTAAGCAGATTCTCTGAGAGCACCAGGTGTTATGAAATGGTTGTGTGGAGACATTGGGACAATTTATTTTAGCACACATAGACCAGGGTAATAGACATTGTTGCCACACACCACAGCATGTATATCCTAGGCTAACTTAAAAGGTGCTCAGAGGAACTTTCAGTGTGTGTTAATTCTAGCGCCCCCCTTTGGACAAAAGTGGCAGTGTTCTTACCACGCCAGCTGTTGTTCCTGGGTGAGCGTATACCCATGACAAAGGCACTAAGAAAAAACTATATAAAAATAGCATTCTTTGCACTGATGGTCTCGTTTGCTGTTACATAATTTATGATCATCAGAGGAAAAATGAGACTGTTTTTATTAAATATTTAAAAGTTCCTCGTAGAGACTTTAAACTATCAATATATTTAAAGTGTAACTGCACCCTTTTACTTGTTTTTTGAGATATAAGCTGAATTAAATCACTATGTTGTTAAGGAACACTTATATGCTGGTGTTAATATTGAAAGAAATTGCAATATGTTAAATATCGGCAATTCAAGAAATGTTTTGTATTGTAAATCATTTTAGAACTTTACTAAGATTTGAAAAAAACTTTTTCCTTCGGATTCGAAAAATGACGTACATGTTAACCCCATGTACGTCATCACGTCGCCGCAAAGCCAGGCACGCTCTTCACAGGTCCATAGAGCTGTTAAGCGGAAGTTGCTTACTTCCGGGGCATGGGACCTATCGGCTCGAAAAATTACAACGGTAGTCAATGGAAAGAAATGTATTATTTTCTGGTCCCAGTCATGAAATGCCTTCGATTACACATATGTTTTGTATGGATTTAGATGGTATTTTTTCGTGCAAAGAATGGAACAATTTAGCGAGTAGAAGCTGGATACGGTCAGGTTTTGTGCAGAGCGCTTTTGTGGACTACAGCTCTTCGCTGCTCTTGACACTTATGATATACGTCACCACCACTCACACCCGCTTAGCTCAGAAACATGGCTGTGTCTTTAATGCACTTTACCGCCTTCTTTCAAT
>OX442359.1:1399519-1407019 GCA_949357725.1 Hyperoplus immaculatus | reverse complement strand
CCGTAAGCCCCCTTTCCAGTGCCCTTTCCTGGGATGATGTTAGTGAAATCCAGGGTCTTGTGTTTACTGGGATCCACCTCCAGAAACTCAGGGACGGATTTATCCCTGTGGAGTTAAAAACAGAGATTTTTTTATTCTATTTAAAAGGAGCAACGAGGAACTTTTTAAATATTTCTGAAACAGTCTCATTTTTCCTCTGATGATCATAAATTACATGTAACAGCAAACGAGACCATCAGTGTAAAGAATGCTATTTTTATATAGTTTTTCTTAATGCCTTTGTCATGGGTATACGCTCACCCAGGAACAACAGCTGGCGTGGTAAAACACACTACCGCTTTTGTCCAAAGGGGGGCGCTAGAATGAACACACACCGAAAGTTCCTCGGAGTTCTGCTGCAACTCTCAGCGCTTTTAAATCTGAAGACTTTTCTGTTTCCCTTTTAACCATTTTTATTTTATTTAAATGTTCTATTTCTATCCATGTTTTTCATTCGCTTTTCTAATGTCTATTCTATACTTGATGTATTTCATGCCCCTGTAAAGCACTTTATCTATCTATCTATCTATCTATCTATCTATCTATCTATCTATCTATCTATCTATCTATCTATCTATCTATCTATCTATCTATCTATCTATCTATCTATCTATCTATCTGTCTGTCTGTCTGTCTGTCTGTCTGTCTGTCTGTCTGTCTGTCTGTCTGTCTGTCTGTCTGTCTATCTATCTATCTATCTATCTATCTATCTATCTATCATCTAATGTCTAATCTTGATATATTTCATGCCCCTGTAAAGCACTTTGAATGGCCTTGTGTCTGAATTGTGCTATAGAAATAAATCAGCCTATCTATCTATCTATCTATCTATCTATCTATCTATCTATCTATCTATCTATCTATCTATCTATCTATCTATCTATCTATCTATCTATCTATCTATCTATCTATCTATCTGTCTATCTGTCTGTCTGTCTGTCTGTCTGTCTGTCTGTCTGTCTGTCTGTCTGTCGATCTATCTATATATCTATCTATCTATCTATCTACCTATCTATCTATCTATCTATCTATCATCTAATGTCTAATCTTGATATATTTCATGCCCCTGTAAAGCACTTTGAATGGCCTTGTGTCTGAATTGTGCTATAGAAATAAACTTGCCTTGCCTGGATTGTTGTTGCATATTAATCCACAACAACACAATCCTATAGGAGCTGAGACATTCATATCAGGAGAGATGACAACAGTGGAATGTGAAGATTTTTCAAGAAGAGTGAAATGGCAATTTAATCTTGTTCAGGAGGCAGAGAAGGAGCCATGTTTTATTACTGTGTGCATTGTGCTTATTGAGATGGGAATAAAGCAACCAGAGGAGATAGATATATATAAGCTGTAGGCTGAGGACACACTATACAATACACTGAATCAAGTCTAGAGCTAGGATGGATAGAAAATAGAAAAGTAATTTAGAGAGAGAGAGAGGAGACAGAGAGAGAGAGAGAGAGAGGGAGAGGGAGGGGGAGGGAGGGAGAGTGGGAGAGAGAGAGAGAGGGAGGGAGGGAGGAAGAGACAGAGAGAGAGAGAGAGGGAGAGAGAGAGGGACGGAGGGAGAGAGAGAGCGAGAGAGAGAAGGAGGGAGGGGAGACAGAGAGAGAGAGAGAGAGAGGGAGGGAGAGCGAGAGAGAGAGAGAGAGAGAGAGAGGGACGGAGGGAGAGAGAGAGCGAGAGAGAGAGAGACAGAGAGAGAGAGAGGGAGAGAGAGAGGGACGGAGGGAGAGAGAGCGAGAGGGACGGAGGGAGAGAGAGAGAGCGAGAGAGAGAGAGAAGGAGGGAGGGGAGAGCGAGAGAGAGAGAGAGAGACACTTTGATAGAGTCTATCATTGTATAGTTTTACATTTTCTTTTAGACTGGACGAAGCTGACTGACTGACTGAGGTTTAGTTTAGGTGTTAGTGACAGAACCATTTTCCCTCTCCTTGCCTGAAGCTATCACATTTAATCGTTTACCTTTTATGAGCGCTATCCACTTCTCTTTAAAACACACACACACACACACACACACACACACACACACACCCTGCCTTGTCCTTCATTCGGCCCCATCACACACAGTAAAGAGCCCCAGTGCAATCCTGTTCAAGCAAATTAAACATTCGATAAAAATGCTAAGCTAATCTCTGCGCCGCGGCGAGGTGACAAGGTGTAGAGTTATGACATCGTTGGGACATGATGAGAGGGTGACCTTTGACCTCAAGCTCACAGACACACACACAGACAGACAGGCAGACAGGGAGACGGACAGACAGACAGACAGACAGGCAGACAGAGAGACGGACAGACAGACAGACAGACAGACAGACACACTCACACACACACTCACACACACACACACACACACACACACACACATTCAATATTCAGGCCCTTGGCATGTGGAAATAGATCTAAAGGACATGATTGGTTCTGAAATGGATTTGCTTGATGACACAATAAAGGGCAGTGTGTGTGTGTGTGTGTGTGTGTGTGTGTGTCGTCAGAGGTTCACGGTCAACTGTAAAAGAAAAATCTTTGTTTTAATATTCAAGCAGGATTTTGACCTATAGGGGAGAGTGGCCTAAGTTGTGCAACTTTTCACTCAAAGTGACTTTAAAGTGAGGCCTTGACAGTAGGGTTGCCGGACGGGTCCCGGGATTTCGGGATTCCCGCGAAATGAGTCAGTCCGGGAGTACCGGAAATTGGCCACGGGACCCGTCCTCCCGTTTTTTTAATTTTTTTAATTATTTTAATTCATTAATAGTGGCCTTTACTAATAAAATATACTCTCGCCATCATGGCCTTTTCATAAGGGAGGCTTTTGACATGTCTGGTAATACATTTTCAATGACATGCGAGTGGAGAGAGACGCACTACCGTTCTACAGACGTGGCGACAAGCGGCCGCACTAAACTGTTGTTACGTCTGTAACGCAGCTACTGACATGCGAGTGGAGAGAGAAGAGTCCGCAGTTCTACAGACGGAGCGACAAGCGGCCGCACAGCTAAACTGTCACGTCTGTGCAGAGCCGGCCCAAGCCTTCAGGGGGCCCTAAGCGAAATATGATTAGGGGGCCCCTATCCAATGTTGGTGCTGTTGAAACTATAGATCTTTGTTAAATATCATTCACACAGCCAGTGTTTTCCGCAAGTGCCTCCACTGTGCGGCTGTGCGAAAATATTTGACAGGCGAGATTCAGACCCTCCTAGGGGGGTCCGGGGTTATGCCCCCTCCGGGAGATTTTTTTAACCTTATTAAAGTGAAATGCATGAATCTGGTGCACTTTGAGAGGAAAATTAAGAGGCTAAATCTGAGAAATTGTGTGAACAAATAATTTGGAGACACTGGGTCACATGAATTAGAAGCTATTGAAGAAGGACACATGGATTTTCCATAAAAATATTAATATAGTAAGGCGTCCCCCTCCCGGGCCGGGCCCAGCAGCAGACCCGGGTTCAATTCCCACCCGCGGTCGTTCTCTGCATGTCACTCCCCTCTCTGCCCCATTTCACCTCTGTCTCTCTGCACTATCAATAAAGCATAAAAATGCCCAAAAAATATCTTTAAAAAAAATATATATATATTAATATAAAATAAAAATATTATGGAGGGTCCTCTGGGTTGGGCTTGGAGCTCTTTTTCTTTTACGGGACATATTTCTCTGTAATATAGTGAATGCATTTAAATGCAGTGTGAGGAACTAAGCAGAAGAACTCTGTTGTCCAGCTACTGTATCTTTTTTTTCCACAGACAAGGCTGAAATAGGCTATAGACTATACACAGTGCATGGGCAACTGAGGGCAGCCCCATTTCCAATTGTTTTTAAATAAACTCAATACACACTGTGCATGGATGTGAACGTGACATGATCAGATAATTTCGGATTTCCTCCCAGATGAACTGATTACATTTTTAGGCTATTAATTATCTAGACCAAAACATTGTATTCCTTTTTTTGTATGATAACTCACATTTGCACAATATGATGTTAATATCAAACACACAAACTAAAAAAAAAAAAAAAAAAAAAAAATTTTTTTTTGGAGGGGGCCCCCCAGGCAGTCGGGGGCCCTAAGCAGGGGTGGATTACTGCACGGGCACACCGGGCACAGGCCCAGGGGCCCAAGGGCTCAGGGGGGCCCTCAGCCAGAGATACTGATAGTAACTTTTCATGTTGCATAGTCAAAGAGCTCAGTCACTGATGTCAATAACAGGGTCCAAAAAGGAATAGCCTAAATATAAGGATACTCATTAAAATTGAACAAGATAGAAATCATCATGGGCCCCTCAACTAGTATTCTGTATGAGTGAAGGGCCTTGAAGGCCCCCTCACACATACATAAATAAGCTTTCTATGTGTGAATTATAAATTGTTCATAAAGAGTAGCTATCTACCCTTTATCTTTTGAAATGGGCCCCTCCATCATGGGTCTGCAGACCAATCTACTGTTTTTACAGTTGCAAAGTAAAGAGTGCTGCCTGTTAAAGAATAATCTGAAAAAATAATGTTCCTTCTGCATCGCAGGATTTGAAATAGCCTCTAAAAGTTCCTCTCAAAGTGCACCAGATTGATGCAAAGTCCGGGGGGGGCATGCCCCCGGACCTCCCAACAAGGTACAGGGTCCCTCCCACAGTATCCCAAAATCCTGTGCGAAACACTGACTTCTTTAATATGTTGTTGCCTTTAATTGGATGTGTCTATGTGGAAAAGTTAGTGTACCTGACTGGATAAGGGACAAGTGGGGGGCCCTTTAAGAGTTTGTGCCCAGGGGCCCATTATCTCATAATCCGTCTATGGCCCTAAGCGGCCGCTTAGTTCGCTTATGCCTCGGGCCGGCTCTGCGTCTGTGCTCCTCTCTCTCTCACACACACACACACGCGCGCGCGCGCGCTGGCAGCCTGGCACAGCTGAACAGTGTTTTACTTTTCTCTCCTCAATGAGATGGTGATATTCACCATTCTTCTGTATTCAAGTCAAGATTGTATGATGAACATAAAGCAGTCTGTTTCTTTTGCTGCTTTCTCTTGTAGCGACATGAATCTAATGAGGTGAAACAGCTGGAGCATCGCTGTTCGCCCCGTTCCTTCCACCAAACACTAAAGTGAAACCTAGACCTAATCCACAAAGTAGACATTTAAACGAAACCAAACTGAATAACTAATCCACTTATTAACTAAACAAATGTTAACAATATGAGTAGATATTTAACAGCAGCGACACAGGGTTGTAAACAAAAGTTGTTTCCATGGTTACCGCACGGCGTTTCCTCGCGGAGCCTCCTATCTCCGCCGGTCCATGTCGAGTGCACCTGTAGACAGAACGTCTCCTCCCGTCTGAAAACGCCTTTAGATGACTTAACTTTTAATGCCCTTAGTTAATTCTAGAGCTAGCATCCAGTCTGCCCTGGGCTTATGAGGCCATAACGTGCCCAATAAACCACTCGGCCGAGTACGTGGGTACAAAATAAAGTATTAAAAAGGCACTTCCGGTTTAATGGGAATTCCCGGGATCTCCCGGGAGGAGGCTCTTTTTTCCCGGGAATTGAAAAGGGTCAATTCCGGGAATTTTCGGCAACCCTACTTGACAGTAAAGTCTCCAACTCAAATATGTACATATATTTCAGGGTGTTGTGCATCCCTGGCAATAAAAACTTTGGATCTGGAATAAACTGTTGAAGAAATATCGGAAAAAAAGTTGCCTTGATGCACAACTTTCCCCCGGTGTGGTGTAAGTTGTGCGGTTGGAGAGAATACCATGGGGTGAATTGTGCCATTGATATATATCTCATAAACTGTAATGCAAGACAAATCCATTAGACAACCACTTATTTAAGGTGTATTTAAAGTAAATAAAGTAAATAGTTGACAAAGATTGAAGGACGATTTTCTTAAACAAGGCCTAGCAGATCTAATGGTTTTACCTGCAAAGCTCACAATGACAAAGTCACCATCATCATCTTTCTGGCCATCTGAACTCTCATCAGTGGTGTCGTTAAGTGGAATTGAGATGTCACTCTCTCCTGAGCTACTGTAGACTATCACTTTCTTTTGGTGACCAGCGTATACAGCCATGCCACTGGCACAACTCTCAGAAATGTACTTTGCACTAGTTGCTCCGTGCTTGTGGAACCAACTGCCACCTGACAAATGTGATTCCCCCTCCATTTCTGCCTTTAAATCAAGGCTCAAAACCCATCTGTACACCCTGGTGTTTCCTCCCCATTAACTATCTTACCTCTGCACTACTATCTGTGTTTATGTGGATGTATGGGCTTTATGTCTTTTATTTTGGTTATTGTTATTTTACCTTCATTGTTTACCTACTGAATGCACTATGTACAGCACTTTGGACAGTGCAAACTGTCATAAATATGCTTTTATAAATACATTTTACTTAAAACTTACTTACTTATAACTCACCCAGGCCCTTTGGCACAAATCACCCCAATCCCAGAAATGTGGATAATAAGCATGATGCAGCAGTTTAGGGCTGACATCGTGCTAACTGTATAGACTCAAAATGTAGCATACCAAACCACTAAAACATGTGTCAAATGTTTTCAAACTTGTCTATAATTGTTCAGACACAATAATCAAAAAACCTTGATCATGGAAATGTTACTTTGAAAGGCAAAACACAGTTTTTTGAGCTTAAATGTGCTTATATCTTATTCCTTGTGTCTCCGTTCTTTACAGGATGAGTCAAATGGATGGCTCTTCTTAAATATGTGGTCACATTTCCAATTTCTTCCACGGTTTTCTAGAAACAAGGGGTGGCACAACTTCCAAAATGCACAACTTAGGCCACTCTCCCCTACTACATTCAAGTCATCGCCAAACGAGTTGTCACAAAGTTGATTAAGCCTATCAGCTCCCTACAAAACTCTCTCTGTATTTCTCAGTATGGCAGCGTTTACAAACTGGTGTGTGTCCCCCTCCCCCCACCCCTCTGACACTGGTGCAGGAGCTCAGAAAAATCCCAAGAAATGTTTCAGTTGTTGACTCTACTGCTAAGAAAAAACGTGGACGTACAGCAAAAAAATAAAGATTTTTGAGTTTAAACTAATTAAAACACACTTATGGATATTATATTCATTTCTACCGAGTTTGTTATGAAAAAAACGTCAATAAATTCTACACACTGTACCTTTAAAATGCCTCTTAAAGCCTCTTAGTGACATAATCACATGTTGAGCTCATAGTGGGAGTTAGGCTAACTGATAAACACAGAATTATATCTTATCAGACACACACACACACACACACACACACACACACACAGAGACAAACACACACACACACACACACACAGACAAGTCAATGTTAACGCAGCAGACACTCTCCTGAATATGTGGAAATCGATAATGGGGACCTCCAGTAACTACATCAGCCACTCACTCGACTTCAAACTAAGACACACACACACACACACACACACACACACACACACACACACACACACACACAC
>OX442359.1:1157019-1359519 GCA_949357725.1 Hyperoplus immaculatus | reverse complement strand
AGTAACATACCCTATCTATCTATCTATCTATCTATCTATCTATCTATCTATCTATCTATCTATCTATCTATCTAGCTATCTAGCTATCTAGCTATCTATCTATCTATCTAGCTATCTATCTATCTATCTATCTATCTATCTAGTATGGTACATAAACACAGCTCTGGAAAAAAATGAAGAGACCACTCCAAATGTTCAGTGTCTCTCATTTTACTATTTATAGGCATATGTTTGAGTAGAATGAACATGTTGATTTTATACAATAAACTACTGACAATTTCTACCAAATTCCCCCCAAATATATTGTCATTAAGAGCATTTCCATGAAGTAATGTAGAGATGAAGATTGAAGAAAAATCCAGACTGGTCTCTTAATTTTTTCCAGAGCTGTATATATAGCACTGTCTAAAACAGACCTTTAAAAAGTGCTTAACATGGAACACAGGCATATTTAAATGAATTTGTAGCAGGGCTGTTTGAGGAAATTAAAACTGCACTGCCTCAACACTGAAGCTTTACTTTAGGAAATTACATCACAAATCAATTCATAATATCTTTCAAAAGAAAATAAATAGTACAGTTCTTACCTCCAAGTGTAAATCTAATCACAGTGGTTTATGTGTCGGCCATTGTTTCTCTATTCTCACCCTGCGTTCCAATCCCCATACTTCCCTACTATTTAGTACGCCAGAAAAAGATTTAGGATGTCCCAATACATGCACGTAATTGTAGTATGCTGAAAATACATAAATGCCCCCACTAACTCCAATAGCATTTTGGAGTATTTGTCTTTATTCTTGACGTTTCTCGACATAATGAAAAGAAAACTTCCTTATCTGATTGTTCTTTCTCTCCTGTCTGTGGCCCTAAAACTCTTCTGTACTTTAGTATGTAGTGTAGTAAAAAGACTAAAACTCTTCTGTACTTTAGTATGTAGTGTAGTAAAAAGAAAAAGTATGTGATTTGGAACAAATGGTTTGCGTTCCGAATCTCCTCCTCTTTCTTTTTTCTATTCTACACACTACATCTGACGATAAAAAGAATCTAGTTAGGATGCAGTAGGCATACTATTGGGACATACTTTACTCTCTTATTTCATCATAACATTGCGCCTTGATCTTGCCTCTTGCTTTTATATCCGTCGCATCCCTGTTTGTTTTCATATGGAGGCTTCGTCGATGTGACGTCACTTCATGTGCGCACTGGATTGTGGGTCAGAATCGCCCAAATAGGATGCAGTTTTCAACACTAACAATCTTGGCCGCATGAAGTAGGACATCCGGATACTTCTAACCATCCTAAATCTGTCCACAAGAATCAGGACATCCTAAATCTTTTTTCTACATACTATATAGTAGAAAGTATGCGATTCGGAACGCAACCAGGGACAGTGGTTTATGTGGCGGCCATTGTTTCTTTGTTCTCAGTTTTCTCCGTCAGCAGCTGAAGAGACGAACGATGACGTCACTGTTTGGATCAAAGAGGAAACGACCAAACAGGAAGAGAGAGACACGCAGGAACTGATACTCAATGACCACGGTGAGAGAGGATGGATGGATAGATAGATGGATGGATGGATGGATGGATAGATAGATAGATAGATAGATAGATAGATAGATAGATAGATAGATAGATAGATAGATAGATAGATAGATAGATAGATAGATGGATGGATGGATGGATGGATGGATGGATGGATGGATAGATAGACGGATAGACGGATGGATGGATGGATAGATAAATGTGTTTGTCTTCAGGTACGGAGGTGCAGCTGTCCGACTCAGACGACGGTGAAGCAGGGCCGTCAGGTATGGTCATAAAAAAACACTTGGGGCGACTGTGGCTCAGGTGGTAGAGCGGGTCGGCCGATGATCAAAGGGTTGGAGGTTTGATCCCCGCCCTGCCACCTGTGTCATAGTTGTTGTGTCCTTGGGCAAGACACTTCACCCACCTTGCCTCCTGTGAATGTCGATAGTTAGCCTGCTGCTATCAGTGTATGAATGTGTGTGTGAATGGTAACGTGGGAAAGGAAAACAGGCCTCCCTTGTAAAAGAGTCTTCGGTCTCAATGTGATTTACCTGTAGAAATAAAGGTTAAAAAAGAAAAAAAAACGTGTTACATCTCCATGTAGCACTAACATGTGGCACTTTCTAGTTTGGTTTATTTGAAGCTATAGTACTGACGTGATTCTTGTTGTTCTGAGTTTGTACCTTCATGGTTGAATGCACTTACTGGAAATCTTTTTGGATAAAAGATTCGGCTAAATAAAATGTAATGTAATGGGGCGCTCCAGTAGCGTAGTGGATAGAGCGCGTACCATATTGGCTCCGGCCTTCGTTGCTGTGGTCGCGGGTTCAAATCCGACCCGTGGACCTTTACTGCAGGTCATCCCCTGTCTCTCTCTCTCTCTCTCTCTCTCTCTCTCTCTCTCTCTCTCTCTCTCTCTCTCTCTCTCTCTCTCTCTCTCTCTCTCTCTCCATTTCAACTCTGTACTGTGTAATAAAGTTTGAAAATGCCAAAAAAAAAGTAATCTTAAAAAAAAAAAAAGTAATCTAATCTCATTTCTACTTCAGCTGGCGATTTACGGCCGTTGGCGTGGGATCAACTCAAGTCAGAGCAGGGCGAGTGTCAGAACCCCCACAATGCACTGGGGTCCCCTCACAACGCTACAGGGTCTCCCACCCATCCCCATCCAGCAGGGGTCGATGACGACAGCAGCAGCTCAAACGACGACGTCATGTTTGACTGTGAAAAAACTCCCGGGAAACCACTTCTAAGCCCCTCCCCTTTAGCCCCTTCACTTCCTTGTTCCTCTGAGCTTAAACAAACTGTTCCTCCAATCTATGACACAGACTTGGACATCATGTGCCCCTCCTGGACCAATCAGGGGCCAGTATTAAACATGGCTACTTCCCTAGCGCACGTTGGCGGGCTAGCTGGCTCACACACACTAGACTTGAACCAGTATTGTAGGGACAGGCGTTTTGTGTGCACTTACTGCGGGAAATGTTTTACCTCTTCCCGGAGCTTGGAGACACACTTGCGCGTTCACACGGGGGAGAGACCGTACAGCTGTGCCCAGTGCGGGAAACGCTTCACGCAGTCGGGACACCTGAAGACGCACCAGAGCGTCCACACCGGGGAGAGACCATTCGCCTGTGAGCAGTGTGGGAAGAGATTCGCGGGGAAGCAGAACTTGAGGATACACCAACAGAAACACCATCAGAGTGCTATGGCTACTGTTTGACTCAAATATACTGTCTGTATGTATGCACTGGAGATGGATTTTACTATGAAATGTGATGAACTACTACATTTTTAAAGATGAGCAGAATTGCGTCAGAGACTTTGACAATATTACCAGGAAAGAGTCAACATTTTACAAGATTTTTTTTGTAGTTTGTCAAGAAAATTTCTAAAAGTCATACTTTTAGAAGAATAAATTCATAATTTTACTGATAAATGCCGAGGTTGATAAATGAGGGCCAGAGACTCCACACATTGACTCCACACATGATCAGAGATACTGTCTGTATAGATGCACTGGAGATGGATTTGACCATGAAATGAATGATGAACTATAACCTGTATTTTTAAGGTTGAACAGAAGGCATTTTAAAGATGTACGACGGTGTTTTAGGCTCGCTATGAGGGTAAAGAATAAATTAATATTACTTTTTTTTTTCTTTTTCAAATAAATGTCTTAATCTTGTGTGACTGGACTGTCAAGGAAAGACATCCTTAATCCAGTAAAGGGATATCTTTTAAGTTGAACTGAAAGCCTTTTGACCGATGTACAGCGGTGTTTTAGGGTCGCTTTGGGGAAAGAATTTGGAGACACCGACAACATTTCCAGAAAAGAGTCAAAATTCTACCTGCATTTTTTTTTTTTTGCAACTTTTGCAAGAAAAAAATGTGTAATTTCTGAAGAATAAATTCGTAAATTTTTTGAGAAAATCAAAGTTTAAAGGTGCAGTGTGTAATATGACATCATCAAGTAAGTTCTTGAAAGTCCTAGAAAGTTCTAGAATGCAACGCTCCCTGGGTAACCCCAACCCTTTTGAATAATAACAGAAGCTACAGTGGCCTTCAAGGACAAGAACAATTCTGCATTTTAAACAATGCACCTGATGACATTCCAACTATGACACTTCCAAAATGGCGGCGACTGGTTTTGGTCCAAGAAATGGAGAAATATGAACATATATGAGACCCTTTCTATGGGAAAAAAATAATAATTCTACTTTTTTTTCAGCTATTATGCACTAAATTAAATGTACTTATGGATATTATAATTACTTTCTACAAAATCTGCTAGGAAATAAAACCCAAAATTCTACACACTGCATGTTTAAGAACCAAAAAGTCGTAATGTTACAAGATGAGGCAGATTCTTTTTCATTATGTCGAGAAATGTCAAGAATAAAGACGAATACTCCAAAATGCTATTGGAGTTAGTGGGGGCATTTATGTATTTTCAGCATACTACAATTGACGTGCATGTATTGGGACATCCTAAATCATTTTCTGGCGTACTTAATGGTAGGGAAGTATGGGGATTGGAATGCAGGGACTGTCTGTATATATGCACTGGAGATGGATTTTACTGTGAAATGTGATGAACTACAACCTCTTTTTTTATAGTTGAACAGAAGACGGTGTTTTAAAACTATGGACTTCGACAACTTTTTTGAAAATATAGAATTTTTACAAGAAAAAGTTTAATTTTTACTAGCAGGAACTCAAAATTTTGTGGGGAAAAAAGACAAGACTGGACACCTGATCAGATATACTGTGTTATATGCACTGGAGATGGACTTACTATGAAACGTGAGGAACTATAACCTCTGGTTGCGTTCCGAATCTCATACTCTTTCTTTTCTCTATTCTACATACTACATCCGACGATAAAAAGAATCTAGTTAGGATGCAGTAGGCATACTATTGGGACATACTTTACTCTCTTATTTCATCATAACATTGCGCCTTGATCTTGCCTCTTGCTTTTATATCCGTCGCATCCCCGTTTGTTTTCATAAGGAGGCTTCGTCGATGTGACGTCACTTCACGTGCGCACTGGATTGTGGGTCAGAATCGCCCAAATAGGATGCAGTTTTCAACACTAACAATCTTGGCCGCATGAAGTAGGACATCCGGGTACTTCTAACCATCCTAAATCTGGCCACAAGAATCGGGACATCCTAAATCTTTTTTCTACATACTATATAGTAGAAAGTATGCGATTCGGAACGCAACCTCTTTTTTTTTTAAAAAGTTGAACAGAAGGCATTTTAAAGATGTACAACAGTGTTTTAGGGCCGGTATGAGGGAAGTCCTATTACATGTTAATCATGTGGATGTGTATTGGTTGGTGTGTGTGTGTGGAATTAAACATGTGCAATGATGTATAAGCAGTAGGCTGTGTGCCATTCATTGTGTCCTTTGTGTTTTAGAGTGAGTGACAGGTGAGCTGCTACATCCATTGATTGTTTCCATTTACAGTGTAAACAGCAGCAGAAGTCACATGACAACGCTTTGGCCCCTATTCATACTGCAGAGAAAGGGCTTTCTACCAGGGACACAAAGGAATACATTTAACACACACACACTTGTAACTGTTTTAATTAGGCTATTATTTATTTCATTCAATTGATCTGAATGTTTTAAATTGTTGTTGTCTGTGTGTGTGTGTGTGTGTGTGTGTGTGTAAACTTGTTATGTATTCTCATTGTATATTGTGTATCTGTACTCGACGTCATTGTAAAAGAGGGTCACCCCTCAATTGATCTTTCGAGGTTAAATAAAGGTTACAAACAAACAAACAAACACACACACACAATGAACACAACACACGGGAGGCCACAAACACACACACAGTGAATCACAACACACACACACACACACAGTGAATCACAACACACACACACATCTGTTATACGTTATTCACTGGTAAACATATCTCCTGACATAAAATATAGAACTTTCCACCAGGGACACAAAGGAATACATTTAACACACACACACACACACACACACAATGAACACAACACACGGGAGGCCACAAACACACACACAGTGAATCACAACACACACACACATCTGTTATACGTTATTCACTGGTAAACATATCTCCTGACATAAAATATAGAACTTTCCACCAGGGACACAAAGGAATACATTTAACACACACACACACACACACACACAATGAACACAACACACGGGAGGCCACAAACACACACACAGTGAATCACAACACACACACACATCTGTTATACGTTATTCACTGGTAAACATATCTCCTGACATAAAATATAGAACTTTCCACCAGGGACACAAAGGATTACATTTAACACACACACACACACACACACAATGAACACAACACACGGGAGGCCACAAACACACACACAGTGAATCACAACACACACACACATCTGTTATACGTTATTCACTGGTAAACATATCTCCTGACATAAAATATAGAACTTTCCACCAGGGACACAAAGGAATACATTTAACACACACACACACACACACACAATGAACACAACACACGGGAGGCCACAACACACACACACACACACACACAGTGAATCACAACACACACACACATCTGTTATACGTTATTCACTGGTAAACATATCTCCTGACATAAAATATAGAACTTTCCACCAGGGACACAAAGGAATACATTTAACACACACACACACACACACACAATGAACACAACACACGGGAGGCCACAACACACACACACACACACACACAGTGAATCACAACACACACACACATCTGTTATACGTTATTCACTGGTAAACATATCTCCTGACATAAAATATAGAACTTTCTACCAGGGACACAAAGAATTCCATTTAACACACACACAGACACACAATTGAAAAACACATCTGTTAATATCTCTCGCAAACAAACATAATATCTCCTGACACAAAATATAAAAACAATTTAAAGTTGTGTATTTCTCAGCGTTTTATCAATCTGTTTTATTAGATATTTATTTACCCATATTTTGGAGTGTTGACCGATTCTTTATCTACCTATTAGTATGTTATTATTGTGTATCAATTTTTTTTTTTAAATAGCCATTTACCGTAGGTCTAGTACATAGTTTACTTTTTAAAATTTGAATTAACATTTTATTTATCCATTCAACTTATCATTGAAAGTGATTATTTCTAAGAATGTTATCTTGACACACTAAATTTTTATTTTTATTTTATCAAACTCATAATTTGACTATAATTATAAGTCATTAGTTTGATCAACACTCCAACATATGGGTAAATAAATATCTAATCAAATATATTGATAAAACACTGAGAAATACACGACTTTTAAATAGTTTTTAATATGTTATGCCTGGAGATACGGTCGCAACAACAACAGGCTTTTATTTTGAAGTTAATATTTAGTATTATTGCGGAAGTGGGAGTCTGGATGGATGTAAAAAAAAAAAACATTTCTCTTCCTCTTTATTTTCGTCAGCAGCGACCTGCACTTTCAGCCTCTTTTCAAACAGACAGGTTTCCCGTTACCGTCAAATCCACTAAAACACACGTGTGCTATCCGTTAAGACTAGCGTTAAAAGCTGCCGTTATAATGGCCGTAAGAACGAACCGAGCCGTGTGGCAGGAGCAGCTGTCCGACATCATGGAAGCTCTGGCCCGGGCGGCGGTGGCAGAGATATGCGGTGTGATGGACGATGGATACGCGCTGCTAAACATGGAGATAACACGGAAAGACAAAGAGAACCAGGACCTCAAGACGAAACTGCACCTCATAGAGTCCATAGGTAAGTGTTATCTGCTGGGTGCTGTTAAGGTTAATACACAGGCCAATATGTTCTGTTTTTTGGCATGCTAAATTCAATATTATGTGCACTGATTATGTCAAAAGTAACCCTGCGTTCCAAATCACATACTCTTTCTTTTTACTACACTACATACTAAAGTACAGAAGAGTTAAAGGGCCACGGGAGAGAGAAAAAATCAGATAAGGAAGATTTTCTTTTCATTATGTCGAGAAAAATGTCAAGAATAAAGACGAATACTCCAAAATGCTATTGGAGTTAGTGGGGCATCTAGGTTTTTTCAGCATACTACAATTGACTTGCATGTATGGGGACATCCTAAATCTTTTTCTGGCGTACTAAATAGTAGGGAAGTATGGGGATTGGAACGCAGGGTTATTTTGGGTGCTGTAAGCTTTATGTACAGGCCAATATGCTATGTTTTTGGCACGCAAATGCCATATTATGTGCACTGATTATGTTAAAATAGGTCACTTCAGAGCCCACTGTACTCTACTACTATTGTATACAGACTCTTCCTCAAAGTCTTAGCACCTATTAATCTCGTTTGGTTTGTTGTGTGTGTGTATATGAGTATGTGTATTCATATTTTTGTATGTTCTTTTTGATTATTGGGCCATACAAATAAAACTGATTTTGATTTGATTTTAATTTGATTCCATAGTGGCGCGGGGGTCGGGCAACGATAGCTGGAAGAAGGCTGGTGCTATTGGGGAGGAACCGGGAGGAGGACCACCGGTGGGAGAGGGGCGAACAGTGTTTCAGCACCCAGAAACAGAGCCTCATGAGCGGGGAAGAGAGGGAGGACGCACCGCTGATGCTCCTGGAGGAAATGGAGCAGCTGATGATGTGATTTTGCGGGAAGAGGTGAAAACACACACACACACACAGACAAAGATACACAGACAGACAGACAGACAGACGAAGAGACACAGACAGACAGACAGACGAAGAGACACAGACAGACAGACAGACGAAGAGACACAGACAGACAGACAGACAGACAGACGAAGAGACACAGACAGACAGACAGACACACACACACACACACACACACATATATGGAGGACATTACCTGCCATAAGTATAAATAAATACATGAATAAATAAATAAAAGAAGGAATAAATAAATACATAAATAATTAAATGTCATTTATTTATTTATTTATAGATTTATTTATTTATGCATTTATTCATTTCCACATTACCTCATTTATTTATTTCTACATTTCTGTGTCCATATGCTGATGAGGTAGGAGGGACATGCCTCAGTCTCATACAGGATTGGTCACAGGTCAACAAAGGTGTGTGTGTGTGTGTGTGCGTGTGTGTGTGTGTGTGTGTGTGTGTGTGTGTGTGTGTGTGTGTGTGTGTGTGTGTGTGTGTGTGTGTGTGTGTGTGTGTCAATGTGTTGGCTCTAAGCTCTAACATACATAAAATTAAATCGAATAAAACTGAAAAGTACACACAGTACACGTTCTATACTCTGTCAGTATCAAAGTGTGTCGGGAGGGAGCAGGGAAAGACTGTGCTCTCTCAGCATTCACTGTTTGTTTGCACACCTGTCTACATTTGCAGTTGTTCTCAGTGGCTTTGGTGCTTTTCTCACATCACTATTAACATTTGCACAGCAGTTAGTGCATTTCTCAAAACAATTAGTGCAAACTGCAAAACCTAGTGGATAACCTGCAAAAGGACGTCACTTGCTCAAAATGGATAGTCTATTCCTCAAAAGCAAGTATTCATGTCAATGAAACTGCCAGTGTCATCAAAATGAGAAGTCCTGACACCATCGTTTATGAACAAGATAGTCAAATGGCTTTGTCATGTTTTCACTATGACAGTTTATTCTCTCAGTGTTTTCCAATGCATAAAAAAGGGTCAGAACTCGGTGACACTACCTGAAAATGCTCAAGACAGCACTATACACTACTTGTACAGCCATTTGAAAACTACAGTAAAGTTACACATTGCTGTAGTTAGGGGAGTAAGTGAGTACAAGACACTGAATACGTATGTTTCACATTTTTACTGTATATGCTCTTTGCAATTCTACAGCATTGTGCAAAAGAAAAATACACTTCAGGCACTTATTTAGAACAAACATAAAAAAACACCCTTTTGGTAGAGCTGTGCACAAATGTGAACAATATAACAGGACATATTGTAACTGAACATATAGGTAAATCATTCTGGCACATCCAGACTTTCCTGTCTGTCTGGCCACATATTTTCATCTACATCACAACGGATATTAACCCTTGCAATGCAGCGAGGAAAGTATCTATGATAAAGAAAAGGTATAACATTAGCTTGACAGAATTTGATAAGTAGTTCAACAATTTTGTATGTAATGACTCAAGCAATGAAATGAAGTCTATTAGATTTATTGGGATATTTATTCAGCATCCATAAGTATAGGTCATTTTGACTGACATGACATAAGCAAATGACAATGTTATAAAACAGCAGAGAATTGTATGAAAGCAACTGATACATGTCCAAAAGCATTTGCAATTTGTTCAGAGGAAGGAGAAATTGCTACTATGATGTGCTCAAATGACTAAATGTTGCGGAGGTTGAACTAATAGTTATGAGAATGTTCATTCTGATCTGAGAAAAGCACCAAAGCAACTGAGAAAAACTGTAACTGACCTGATCATAACGCTTTCTGTCACTATCACTGGTCAACACCAGATGGAGACATTTCTCAAGTCTAACTAAATTAAAGGCCTACTTCACCGGTTTGAATATGAAGGTGTAAAAAAAACTTACTTTGTAAATATTACTGTGACATCACAGTAATATTTACAAAGTATGTTTTTTTTTTTAACCCTATATTTCTCTTCCTGTGATGTCACGAGAAAGAGAAATATAGGGTTAAAAAAACACTCTTTCTGCCTTTTCTCAGGCTAGGATGAACCGATTTCAATTTTTTTTGCACATTTATACTACATAGGATCTCAGAATTCAATACACCTTCATATTCAAACCGGTGAAGTAGGCCTTTAAGTAAAATGGTAAAAACAGTTCATATTTTAGACCTCATTGGTAATATAGGCTTAACTTGTTTATGCCTTATCAATAATAATGAGTATTTTAAGATATATTGAAGCCTTTTCATGCCTCTGAAAGGGAGATTTTAGATTTAAAATTTACATTTGTCTGTCAAATCTTTTTCAGCTTCCTGACATTGTTCTGATCAAAGATGAAGATTCTGACTGTGACGAGGCGTTTGAGGGAGGTGAGTCCAAACCACACACACACACACACACACACACACACACACACACACACACACAGACACACACACAGACAAACACACACCTTCAAAAATAAACACTTGATTCTCCACTACGAAAAACAACAATTTTCTATTACATTTACGACCTGAATCTCATAGAATACCCCAAAAAATATTTCAAATAACTGACGACTTTAGTTTTCTCTGAGTATCTGACTTTGATGTTAATTTTTTTATTTGTTTATTTTTATTTCTAAACGTTTCAGAGAATATCAAAGTTTATTTCATTTAACTGTATGACGTGCATTTGTATTCGTACCGTCGTTTGACAATCACTTCTGTAAAACCCTATGAAGGTATTTTTCAGTTCAGTAATGTATCTTGTGTGTATCTGTAATCTTCTCTTCCTTTCTTCTTATTAAAGCAGCACACATTATCCAAGTTTATTGTAATTCAATTCTGTTCAATTCAATTGAAAATCTGGAGTTTTTTAGGATAAAATATATTCTACTGCATATAATTAATAGGGTTAAACAAAAAATATATTTTTTTTCAACCCTCCCCTTTTCTCTTGCATTTATAAACAGGAGGTTTCTGTATTATTTCATCTAAATTATTTAATTAATTTAATATTGATGTATTAATTATCTTCTCTTCCAGATATGAAAGCAGCTGCTGATGGCGAGGTCGCTCCCATCGGCCGCGGGATGAAGAGGAACTGGAGCCGAGACCCTAAACTCAAATCATCCCCTGATTCGCTCACCGTTAAAAAAACACCCAAAGTCACTGCACACACACTCACACACACACCGACTGCACACACACTCGCACACACACCGACTGCACACACACTCACACAGACTGCACACACACTCACACACACACCGACTGCACACACACTCGCACACACACAGACTCCACACACACTCACACACACACAGAATGCACACACACTCACACAGAAAAACACACAGTCAAACACACAGACTGCACACACACTCGCACACACACAGACTCCACACACACTCACACACTCACAGAAAAACACACAGTCAAACACACCGAATGCACACACACTCACACACACACAGACTCCACACACACTCACACTCACACAGAAAAACACACAGTCAAACACACAGGCACACACACTCACACACACACTGTCAAACACACAGTCAAACACACTCACACACACACAGAACAATCCCATCTACACCTTGGACTCTCCTCGCAGTGAGCCGGGCTGTTCTGAAAACATGGACGCCTTTTCGGACTCGGATGACGTCCAAGAATTACCGTTTTTCGCTCCCAACCCCAACACCACCAATACACGACAAACGTCATCATATTTAAACAACAACAACAACAACAGCGCTGCTTCAATGGAGTCTCAGTCGCCTTCCAACAGAGCAGAAATAAACCTCAACTTAACCTGGACCAAACAATCCACAGACGAAAACCACGTGACGTCAACATTCACCCAAAAAAACATGGACGCCGTAGAAGTAGACAGTGACAATGACGCATTCGGGCTCAAGCTAGTGAGCGTGTCAGGCTCCACCACTTTAACAGACTGCCATGTATCTGAAAACAGCAGCAACTCTGCATTCGAATACGAAGACAACACCACCGATATTATGAGCTGCAACGGCCTATACAGGGAGCAGTTAGGGCGGCCACAGTCGAACACAAACCGAGGAAAGCGTTTCGTTTGCTCGATATGTAGCCGGACGTACGCCACGCATCAAAATCTAGAAGTCCACATGAGGATACACACGGGAGAGAAGCCTTTTTGCTGCAGCCACTGCGGGAAGAAATTCAACCAATCGGCGCACCTGAAGACGCACCTAAGCGTTCACACGGGGGAAAGGCCCTACGCGTGCTCAATGTGTTCACGCAGCTTCATAGTGAGATACAGTCTCAAGCTACATATGAAGAAATGTCACAACAACAACGTCTGAGGGATAATGAGTGGGTGTTTGTTGTGCGCGTACCATATTGGCTCCGGCCTTCGTTGCAGTGGTTGCCGGTTCAAATCCGACCCGTGGACCTTTACTGCGTCTCTCTCTCTCTCTCTCTCTCTCTCTCTCTCTCTCTCTCTCTCTCTCTCTCTCTCTCTCTCTCTCTCTCTCTCTCTCTCTCTCTCTCTCTCTCTCTCACCTCTGTACTATCAAATAAAGCTTGAAAATGTTTAGTTTTTTTACACTGAGCTTCATAGTGAGATACAGGCTCAAGCTACATATGAAGAAATGTCACAACAAGGTCTGAGGAAATCATATGTGTGGGTTTTTAACACGTTTAAAATGTCATCAGTTTAAGACCATGTCCACACTTTCATGGGTATTTTTATAAACAGGATTTTTTTTCCTCTTTTGTTTTGCAAGAATCCTTCCATAGTGAACGGTGTATATTTGGGTTTGGTTGTGTTGATTGGACTAATGAAATCCTCAAAAGTTATTTTTTTTTATTTATTTTGCTTTATTTTTTAGTCTGATTACTGGTTTCTAATGAGTTCTGTTTCTGCTGTTACAAAGTCTGTTCCGTACAGGTCAATAAATCATGTTACAAAAAATTTAAAGCTCCCATATTATACACTTTTCGGTTCTATTATACACCATATTATATGGTCTTAGTGGTCCCTAATACGTTTTTCTTTAATTGTTTGCTGAAAAAAACTTTCAGATAATTTATTGTACTATGCTGATGTTCAGCTAATCTCACAATGGCCTATTTTTTAAAAAGAGCTGCAGCTCCCCTCGTAAATATACAATCTTTGAGCTCCCCCCGCCCCCTGTCCGGAAGCGAAGCCAGATACGCCTCGCCCTCTGTCTGTCAGGGCCGTGGACCAATAAGAAATAGGGGTGTGGGCTGCACAGTGGAAGCTTCTGGCTTTCCAGTTTGTGAGGTCAGAAACTGGGAGAATTCTGACTGGAGTATATTGGGGGGGAGGGGTGGGGGTTTCAGAAAGGGGGAGAGTGAGAAAAGGAGAGATTGTTATTTTTTTTTGATATTTTGGCAGTCTCTAGGCACACCGTGGCCCCATGGATATGTTAGAACACATTTAAAAAGTGCATTTAGCATAATATCTGACCTTTAAAAAAGCAAGACACTGTCTGAGTCACATACTGTCTGTCTGTCTGTCATTCTTGGTTAATAAAACTAATTCTGAAATGGTTTTGTATCAGTTATTTGCCTTTTCTTAATACATATATTTCTGTTTTATATTAGTTAACAAAGTTAGAAGTATTAATGCTGAAGCCGATGTCCCTTATTTTTTTATTTTTTTTAAGAGCACAATTGAAAAAGTGAACACAAAAACAAAAGACAAAATAAATCAAATAACTAACATGGCGTACTCTACGTTAGAGGTTTCGTTATGTGAGGCACCTTTAACTTCACATACAGCCAATAGCTTTTATAGATCATTTATATCATGATTATTATATTTTTTTAAATACCAAAACACAGCTGATAAAATGAGATTCAACTTTATTGTCATCACACATATAGGCCTACAACTCTGGAAAAAATGAAGAGACCACTCCAAATGTGTTCAGTGTCTCTCGTTTGACTATTTAGAGGCAAATGTTTGAGTAGAATGAACATTTCGGATTCATTCTACAAACTACTGACAACATTTCTACCAAATTCCCAATACATTTTTTGGTCATTAAAGAGCATTTCCATTAAGTAATGTAGAGATGAAGATTGAAGAAAAATCCAGACTGGTCTCTTCATTTTTTCCGGAGCTGTATTCGTTAATGACAGTAAAGTTATACAAGTTTAATATATAAGTTTAGAGTAACGAAATGAGCTTTGGCGTCTCCCCAGAAAGTGCTATAATGCAAGAATCACGTGCTATGTACAAGTAAGTAGCCTACACAATGCACAGATGTAGACAAAACGTGAATTATTGGGAATACTGTATATGGATGGCTGGATTAATGGGATGCTATGATCATAGATATAAATAAATACATATAAAATATAATACGTATTTATTCATGTGCTATAATGATATGATAATCTGCACATGCGCAGTCGTGGTACTTGACTCATCTATTCACTTCCGGGTTTCACTCATGGTTTCACTCGGGGGGGGGGGTCTATTTCATGGTCTGTTTACATCAGGTGGGTGGGGAATCGGGGATCTATTATCAAGGTAAACAGAGCGGGCCGGGCGGGTGTGTGTCTGTTACTGTCCCCTGCCGCTTGTGACCCAGTTATAGTCGCTAATTATCCATATAGATCGGTGGTTATAACTTATAACATAAATAAATACCAATATGTCGCCCGTCGCTGCCTTGCACTCGCAGCTGGCCTCCATCATGGAGTCTTTAGCTAACGCTGCGGTGGCGGAGATATGTGATGTAGTGGACAGCGGTTATTCTGTGCTACAACTGGAAGTCTCCCGCGGCCGCAAAGAAAACGAGGTACGTACGAGGCCATAACAAAAACAATACGCTGTTTAAAATGAAGCTAAAGATTGTTTTTTTAAACTGTAGTCACATTTAGGTGTGGTGGAAGATGGGTTGTAGGCAAGGCAAGGCTAGTTTATTTCTATAGCACAATTCAAACACAAGGCCGTTCAAAGTGCTTTACAGGGGCAAGATTAAAATACATAAAACACATTAGAAGACATTTAAAAGCGAATGAAAAGAAGTAAAACATTTAAATTAAATAAAAAGTACAGGTTAAAATGGAAACAGAAAAGTCTTCAGACTCGATTTAAAAGAACTGAGGGTTGCAGCAGACCTCAAGTTTTCTGGGAGTTTGTTCCAGATATTTGGTGCATAAAAACTAAAAGCTGCTTCTCCTTGTTTAGTCCTAACTCTTGGGACTGTAAGTAAACCTGTCCCAGACGACCTAAGGGCTCTGGACGGGTCATAACGTATCAGCAGATCAGTAATGGATTGTACAGGTGTGTAAGTGCCCTGTATGTTGTTTGATGTGTGGCCCTTATTATGCTTAGTTCTTACAGTAGACCTATGTTTTTTATAAGTAGGCCTATGTCTGTTTGTTATGATCGCAATACAAAATGATACGCTTTTTAAAATCAAGCTAAATATTTTTTTTTACCGTTAGACTTGTAGTAAGTTTCATACAGCGATGGGTTGGGTTGGGTGATGCTACTGGTGTATTGTTCCTTGTATTTTATTTTTAATATGTAGCCTACTATAGCTTAATATGTGCTTTCAGTATGTTTTATAATGTGGCTCTATACAGTATATGTCTGTTTTTTTATGAGGATCGTCTAATAGTCCTCTTAGCGACGGGCATTGGACATGAGCACGTAGCTATAAATGCTGTAGCCTAAATTGGAGTGTTGTTCTTAAAGTGTCTATGTGTTAATATCTGTCTCTATCAAATAAACATGACATTTATAATTTTAAATGTATATGATTAGGTTTTGCGGAGAAAGCTGCGGTTGATGGAGTTGCGAGCGGCCGCCCGGAGCAGTGCTATGCGGTCCACAGTCCCTTCTTACGGCCCAACACTGACGCTCTACAACGGGAGGGTTATAGCTCAGCAGCCGCCTCATCACCGTAAGGGTTAAGAGAGGGGTCTAGTGGCAGACCCATGTGGGAGAAATAAAATATTTCACCTTCACTTGAATAAGGAAGTAACCTCTCCCTGTCCCCTTACCCTAATCCTCTAACCCTAACCACCCAGCTGTGATGACTTATAGACCTACTTCACCGGTTGGAATATGAAGGTGTGTTGAACTCGGAGATCCTATTTAGTATAAATGTGCAAAAAGAAATTAAATCGGATCATCCTAGCCTGAGAAAAGGCAGAAAGAGTGTTTTATGGTCTCACTGTCTAACCCTACAGTTTCCTTCTTGAGACATCACAGTAAGGGTCAGGATTAACAGGACAGCTGGGCCAAGGGAAGACTAAGGGAAGACTGAGGGAAGACAAACCTCATTCATTATATTATAATAGTGATTTTATAATGATAGAACACTGGTTCCGTATGGGTGAAGTATTCCTTTAAGACTTGATTGTCCCCAAAGGGAAATTCTTCTTCACGTCACAGTACAGTTATGGTCCGCACGCCGACAGACAATAACAGTCAAAATAATATAAATAACACAAACCTAGTATCGGTCTGCGGTCTTTTTATTTCTTCCTTATTCAAGCGAAGATGATGTATCTCCGTTCTCCAGTGGAGCTCCACTCCCCCATTTTTTTTTAACCTTTATTTCTACAGGTATATCCCATTGAGTCCGAAGACTCTTTTGCAAGGGAGACCTGTTCCCATTTACACGTTACCATTCACACACACATTCATACACCGATAGCAGCAGGCTAACTATCGACATTCACACGAGGCAAGGTGGGTGAAGTGTCTTGCCCAAGGACACAACAACTATGACACAGGTGGCAGGGCGGGGATCGAACCTCCAACCCTTTGATCATCGGCCGACCCGCTCTACCAACTGAGCCACAGACGCCCAACTAGACACTCTTGAGATCTAAAAGTTCTTTCCTAAGATGTATTAGTAATAAACATGTTTTAAAATGTGGAAATAGATCCTGTATAAGTCATTTGAAAGAGCAACGTTTTCTAACAAATTAATTCGGCCCATTAAAGGCCTACTGCACTGGTTTGAATATGAAGGTGTATTGAATTCTGAGATCCTATGTAGTATAAATGTGCGAAAAAAATTGAAATTGGTTCATCCTAGCCTGAGAAAAGGCAGAAAGAGTGTTTTTTTTAACCCTATATTTCTCTTTCTCGTGACATCACAGAAAGAGAAATATAGGGTTAAAAAAAAAACTTACTTTGTAAATATTACTGTGATGTCTTTTACTGTGACATCACAGTGAAGTCAGTGAACCGGTGAAGTATCTCCATCCATAACTTTAAAGTGATTTGTCTTCTCCAGGTAACGCGGCGGCTCGTATGACCAACCAGGAAACACTGACATTCAGAACCAAAGATCCATCTTCCAACTCTGTACAAGAGACCACACCGGAGAGGGTGAGTGAGATCCGTTTTCTTTTTTCTATTCTACATACTACATCTGACCATAAAAAGAATCTAGTTAGGATGCAGTATGCTACAATTGGGACATACTTTTACTTCTTTATTTCATCCTAACATGGCTCCTTGATCTTGCCTCTTGCTTTTATATCCGTCTCATCCCTGTTTGTTTTCATACGGAGGCTTCGTCGATGTGACGTCACTTCAGGTTCGCACTGGATTGTGGGTCAGAATCGGCCAAATAGGATGCTGATTTCAACTCTAAAAATCTATAAAAAAAAAAAAACGTATATAGCGCCTTTTAGGTGATTTTCTCAGCCCCAAAGCGCTTTACATTTCTTACCACATTCACACACACACACACACACACACACACACACACACACACACACACACGCACACACACACACCGATGGCAGTGAAAAAACGAATAAAATAAAATAAGTAGGACTTTTTTTATCTGTGATCTTAACAGCTGAAGTGTGATCTGGCCCCTAAAGCCTGTGAGAACAAAATGACGTTATTTTCTTCTCAGCTCTTGTTCAGCTCTTCTTCTCGCAGCTTGTCCGAGAACTATTGTGTGATTGGTCAGTCTGAAGTCAATGAGGAAAGCAGGGTGCCCGTTTTAAAGAAATAAGGAAGATGTTGTGAAAAGTTAGCAGAGTTTTTCATTACGTATGAAATGCTGAGTCTGTAACAGGCTTCTCTCTCTCTGCTTTTCAGCCGAGCTAAGGGTCTAAGGGCAGATAGATAGATAGATAGATAGATAGATAGATAGATAGATAGATAGATAGATAGATAGATAGATAGATAGATAGATAGATAGATAGATAGATAGATAGATAGATATTGTTGGAATGTAAAGCCCACTGAGGCAAATGTCTATTTTTGATATTGGGCTTTACAAATAAAACTGATTTGATTTGCTCTGACACTCAGCCGGCTGCCTGTCCGTCGGTGGAGCTGACGGCAGTGATCAAAGTGGAGGATGAAGATGATTCCTGGTCCCAACATCAACACAACAGTAAGGCTGCATTCCAATACGCACACTACCCATACTATCTACTGTTTAGTATGGGTAGAAAACAGATTTAGGATATCCCAATTCTTGTGGCCAATAAATAAAGAGTATGCGATTTGGAACGCAGGTTTAGTTGAGGTTCTCTCCCTCTCTCTCTTTGTCTCTCTCTCTCTCCCTCCCTTTCTCTATCACTCTCAATCTCTCTCTCTTTCTCTCTGTCTCTCTCTCCCTCCCTAAAAGATTTTGCTTTTTTTCTCTCTCTCCATCAGATTGTTGCCGTGCGGTTGACGGACAGGTGACAGAGAGAGAAGCCCCGCCTCCGGTGACCAAACAGGAAGTAGCAGATGACGGTAGCCAATGGGTGAGCGGTGAAGTCAGCTCCACGTCCGTGTGCGTCACAGAGTCCGGCCAGACGTCACACACCAGCGGTTATGACTCTCTGCTCTACCAACGCTCCCTCCCTACCCAGAATGCATTGCAGGTAGTTTTAGTTTTAGTTTTGGGGCGACTTTGGCTCAGGTGGTTAAGCGGGTCGGCCAAGGGTTGGCACTTGTGTCATGGTTGTTGTGTCCTTGGGCAAGACACTTCACCCACCTTGCCTCGTGTGAATGTGTATGATTGCTGTATGTTTGAGGTGGTGGTCGGAGGGGCCGTAGGCGCTGAATGGCAGCCACGCTTCCGTTCCCAGTGCAGCTGTGGCTACTATGGTAGTTTACCACCACCGGTATGACTGTGTGTGAATGAATTGAACCTGGAACCCTGTAAAGCACTTTGAGTCACAGAGAAAGAAAGCGCTATATAAATCCTATCCATTATTATTATTTATTTATTTGTGAATTTAATTGATTTTTTTAAATTTCGAACAAGCAAAGAAAAAGAAAAAATAAGCAATAATTAAATAAAATGAGATTATGAAACAAGTAAACAGAGTTACAATACATTTATATTACAAACAATGAAAACCACAAATGAAAATAAACTGCCTAACACTTGCTTTATCTGTTGTGCAAGATAAACAAGAGGAAAATAGCAAAAAAAGATGCCCATAGACACATAGACATATAGACATACAGAAATGCACGGGTGGGACAAAAGAACCACTAAGGGCTTATAAAGGATGCCCACCTAACATTAAAATACAATAAGGTACAGAGATAAAGTGACCGAAAAAGAAAAAGAAAAAATACTATAGGTACGTATGTCAATACTGAAAAAAAAAAAATGTTTGAGGGGGTGTGGGTAGATACATGTACAGTAAACAGTGTTCCCCCTAAGATTGAAACAAAGCAGCGGGGCATTTGGGGGGCGCTAGGACTTAACATGTGGTGCGTGCGAGCGATTGAGTGAGTGTATGTTATATTTTATGTATATATATTTTTTATTAAATTTTTTTGTGCTTTTTTAATGGCTGTGAATCAATTATTGCATTTTGCAGGAGGATCCCAGATTTATATTTATATATATTTTTCAATGGCCGTCATTCATTCACTCATGTTGCAGGAGGATCCCTCTTGCTCTTACACCTTGGCGCCCGGTGAGAACGTTTCAGTTGATTCAAACAGATTCACTTTCCCTGAGACGGACACAGACCAACAGCAGCCTGAAGGTTTCCACAGCAACCACCAGGGGGCGCCATTACCTTCAGAAGAGACACAGCCTCAAGTGAGAATTAGTTAAAAAAAATATATTTTATTGTTATACGTTTTATTTAAAAAAATTCCACAAAATGTTTTTTATTTTCAAACACAATGAAACTAAACATTATAATAAAATATATAAAATGAATAAATTAATAAATGAATAATTTTTGGCAAAGTGCATTAATCTTTCTAGTCCAATATGCATTACCTACTGCATAGTTATGCATTAACTACTACATAGTTATGCATTACCTACTGCATAGTTATGCATTACCTACTGCATAGTTATGCATTAACTACTACATAGTTATGCATTACCTACTGCATAGTTATGCATTACCTACCGCATAGTTATGCATTACCTACTGCATAGTTATGCATTACCTACTACATAGTTATGCATTACCTACTACATAGTTATGCATTACCTACTGCATAGTTATGCATTACCTACTGCATAGTTATGCATTACCTACTACATAGTTATGCATTACCTACTACATAGTTATGCATTAACTACTACATAGTTATGCATTACCTACTGCATAGTTATGCATTACCTACTACATAGTTATGCATTACCTACTACATAGTTATGCATTAACTACTGCATAGTTATGCATTACCTTCTACATAGTTATGCATTAACTACTACATAGTTATGCATTACCTACTACATAGTTATGCATTACCTACTACATAGTTATGCATTAACTACTGCATAGTTATGCATTACCTACTACATAGTTATGCATTACCTACTACATAGTTATGCATTAACTACTAAATTTTTTTTTCAAACCCTAAAAAAAAAAACTATTAGTTAAAATTAAAAAACATAAATGTTTAAATAACTATTATATGTCGTAGGCAACGCGTAACTATGTCGTAGTTACTAAAAAACTACATATTTGACTTTGATTATTCGATTTCTAAACACTTTTCTCTTTCCAATAGGCAAGTCAACAGCAACAACAACAGCTTCCTGTGCGAAAACAGACGACACAGAAACAAGCTGTCCCCTTCAGAAGAGTGAGAGCTCAGGCCGAGGATAATAACAACAGTACTGACAGCGGACTTATTAAATCGTTCGTTTGTACCTACTGTGGTAAAACCCTTGCCTGCCTCAAGAACCTCAAAACACACATGAGGGTTCACACGGGGGAGAAACCGTTCGTGTGCTCTCTCTGCGGGAAGAAATTCTCCGATTCGAGTAATTTGAAACGCCACCAGAGCGTACACACGGGGGAGAAGCGGTACTGCTGTGTGCACTGTGGCAAGAGGTTCGCTCAGTCGGGATCGCTGAAGGTTCACATGAGCGTCCACACAGACTGCAAACAGTTCAGGTGTTCCTACTGCGAGAAGACGTTTATATCCGCCAGCCACCTACGCAGACACGTCACCATGCATGCTGCAGAGAAACAATTCCCTACTGCGACATATCAGTAACGAATAAAGAGTGTAAGGGCAAGGAGTGAGTGGAAACATGTGGAGGAAGTTCTTTATTTTTTTTTATTTTAAGTCGAAATGTCAAATAGCTAAAGAGAGTGCGAGATGTTTTTTGTTTGTGCCTGACTGGGATAGGACGTTTATATCTGCCAGCCACCTAGCAGACATGTCACCATGTACGCTGCAAAGAAAACATTATATCAGTAAATAATATAGAAGTGTGAGGGCCAGGAGTGAGTGGAAAAATGTGGAGGAAGTTCTTTTTAAAAACAATTCATAATGCACTATAAGAAAAAAGTCAAAATGTCAAATAGCCTCGACAAAATAGCCCTGTGTATACTCTGTGCGCCATGTTTTTTATTTTTGTTTTAGCGTTGGGCAGAACGTGTGTTTTAACGTTTTGAAATCGTAAAAAAATAACTGGGAAATTCTCCACATCGCTGTTGTTTTGAACGCAGCTTAATTCCCTGCAAAGTCAAAAGCTTTTTAAAGTCGATTCTTTAATCCATTTATTTATTAATTGTGTTTTAAGACTATAAAACGTACAAAAATTAAAAGGTGTTACGAGGAACTTTTAAATATTTCCTAAACATTTTTACGGCCTAATTTTTTCTCCGATGATCTTAAATGACATTCATTCAGTTCAGGTGTTCATACTGTGAGAAGACGTTTATATCTGCCAGCCACCTACGCAGACACGTCACCATGCACGCTGCAGAGAAACAGTTCCCTACTGCCACATAGCAGTAACCATTCATTACATAACAGTAAAAAAATATGGAAGTGTAAGGGCAAGGAGTGGAACAATGTGGAGGAAGTTCTTTTTTTATTTCTATACATTTTCCTATAAGAAAAAAGTCGTAAAATGTCAAATAGCCTCGACAAAATAGCCTTGTGTATACTCTGTGCGCCATGTTTTTTATTTGTGTTTTAGGGCTGGGCAGAACGTGTGTTTGAATGTTTGGATATCATAAAATAATAAAGAGTGTACGGGCCAGGAGTGAGTGGAAACATGTAGAGGAATTTATTTAAATTTTTTTTTTTTTAAAGTCGAAATGTCAAATAGCTTAAACAAATGCCTTGTGTAGACTCTTGTCAGCCATGTTTTTTGTTTGTACAAGACGTTTAAAGGCCCCTACGCAGACACATAACCATGCACGCTGCAGAGAAACAGTTCACTACATATCAGTAACGGTTATGGATGAACATTTTTTTTTAACTTTTATATATATTTTATGAACACACACATTATCTATAGATTTAGGGAAACACATGGGTCACGGTCAGCCATGTTTTATTTTTTTTAAGAAGAAGAAGAACGGAAATTGTAAATAAAAACTAGGGTTGCGTTCCGAATCGCATACTTTCTACTGTATAGTATGGTAGAAAAAAGATTTAGGATGTCCTGATTCTTGTGGCCAGATTTAGGATGGTTAGAAGTACCCGGATGTCCTACTTCATGCGGCCAAGATTGTTAGTGTTGAAGTGCATCCTATTTGGGAGATTCTGACCCACAATCCAGTGCGCATGTGAAGTGACGTCACATCGACGAAGCCTCCGTATGAAAACAAACGGGGATGAGACGGCTATAAAAGCAAGAGGCAAGATCAAGGAGCAATGTTATGATGAAATAAAAGAGTAAAGTATGTCCCAATAGTATGCCTACTGCATCCTAACTAGATTCTTTTTATCGTCGGATGTAGTATGTAGAATAGAAAAAAGAAAGAGTATGCGATTCGGAACGCAACCTAGGAAATTCTCCACATCCGAGTTGTTTTGAACGCAGCGTAATGCTCTGCAAAGTCAGACTGCATGTTTCACAAGTGGCAACTCCGACCCTAAATGGTGTTCCAATGTAGTTTTTCTATTTAGGAAGTCCGAAAATCTCGACATCCCCAGTTGTCTGGAAGGCAGTTATGTACTGTACAATAGAGCTTTTTTTAAAGTTGATTTTTTAATCTTTTTATTTATTAATTTTGTTTTTAAGACTATAAAACGTACAAAAATATAAAGGTGCTACGAGGAACTTTTAAATATTTCTGAAACAGTCTAATTTTTTCCTCTGATGATCATGAATTACATGTAACAGCAAACGAGACCATCAGTGCAAAAAGAATGCTATTTTTATATAGTTTTTCTTAATGCCTTTGTCATGGGTATACGCTCACCCAGGAACAACAGCTGGCGTAGTAAAACACTACCGCTTTTAGTCCAAAGGGGGGCGCTAGAATGAACACACACTGAAAGTTCCTCTGAGCTCCTTTTAAAGAAAAAAAGAGTATCATATATTCTGAGACCAAGGAGACAGTAAGTGATTTATGACAAGTAAGAAACTGGGAACATATTTGGCATTTTATTCAATAAACAACTTCATTATTGATTATTTAAATAGTTGTTTATTTATATATTTCTTAATCACCCATTTCAGTAACAGACCAGAGTACATGACGACACTCTTGCTTTTGCATTACCGAATTAATGTCCAATTTTTTTTTCCATTTATATTTTTTACGAGTGAGTTATCGGGAACCATAAAGAAAGACCACAGTGACGTAATGTGGCAGAGAAAAAGTCTCGGACCATGACTTCACATGGAAAACTCTGCAAGAAATTTCCTCAATAAATTTAAGCCATAAAAACGTACAGTATGTTAAAGCCGGGGTATGTGATTTCTCATTGGTCAAAGTTAACATGAGCTGTACACTTTGACCAATCAGAGCGAGGCTACGATTATCTGTTCTCATTGGCTGTTGGGACTGTCCATTCACTTTGGCACGACGTTGTTGGTGTAGAGTGTGTCAGGGAGGGACCATAGGGGAGGGACCAAAGAGAACAAGTGGAGCGGTTGAAGTATTTGGATTCAAATCTCTATCCCAACTGCCGTTTTCTCCCCAAATCCTCCACCCCAGCTTTAACAGCTCCAAAAAAACATAACACTAGGACAGTAAAATGGTTTGGTTTCAGTTACCTCCCGTTGTACTTTTCATCTCTATCTGCTCAAAACATGTCTGCCTCCTTACTCTAAATCTAGATGTATGTATTTTAATGTTTGTTGATGAAAACAAGGTTTGTCCCAAACCCAATACATGATGTCAGATACAGTTTCATGTGTGAGTATAGCATGGATTTCACACACACACACACACACACACACACACAGTTGGTCTTAAGAAACGTTTAATGGATGATAAACATTATTTTTTTCATAATAAAAAAACAACATTCTCACAGAAACTGGATTTTTTTTGACAATATGCAAAATACTTCTTCAAACGCAAGCGCCATCTATAGGCCGCACATGGCAACTACACATTATCATCACAACCACTGAACTGTTAATGTTAATTCACATTTTAAAGTAAGTGATCAACACTAAATCAACATTTTGGAGTTTGGAAGCAAATTCATCACATTAATTTAAACATGATTTGTTCATTTTAGGGAGTTGTCTTTTTTCCTATCTCTATTTGATTTTAACATTTAGTTTGCTTCGTTTAAAGATTCATTTTCATAGACTTGATCAACATTAATACAGTGCAGTGTAATGGGAATTTAACAGATGTATGTAATAAGTGCCGTCACAAGCAGAGTATCACATTTCCACATTAGGAAACAAGTGCAGTCAATGGGGGAAAAAATATATAAATTAAAACTATGTGGATATAATTTACAGCAGGCGGCATTACGTCACACACAAGAGCTTATGTTAACGTGTCATTCATACAAGTAAATTCATTTTAAAAAGGTGCTACGAGGAACTTTTTAAATATTTCTGAAACAGTCTCATTTTTCCTCTGATGATCATGAATTACATGTCACAGCAAACAAGACCATCAGTGCAAAGAATGCTATTTTTATATAGTTTTTCTTCATGCCTTTGTCATGGGTTTACGCTCACTCAGGAACAATAGCTGGCGTAGTAAAAACACTACCACTTTTGTCCAAAGGGGGGCGCTAGAATTAACACAAACTGAATGTTCCTCGGAGCACCTTTTAATGTGTTCTAAATCTTTCGACTCTGTATAGAAGTCTTGTATATAAAAAGACAATAAAAAAAATTGCCAAACTTGATCCACATTTACATTTGATCATTTAAAGCTGCTTTACATGTGTTTAGCCACCAGGGGGCATAACTACAGACACATTATTATATTATATAAAATTCTCTTTCCTTTATACTCTGATTTTGGTCATGAAAGTAGGAGCTAAAAAGGCCTTAAAAAAGCACGATTGATCCATTTTGCATATATATATATAATTTTTTTTTTTTAAAGAATTGCAGCTTTAAATGCAAAGAAATGCAGAGCCATATTAAAAATATTAGTAATATATATTTCGATTCTTGATTATTTATCGAGCGTTGGTTGATGTAACATTTCCTGAATAGTCAAGTCACAGTCGGTCAGTGTTCAGTCACATCTTTCTACAAATGTTGGCACTTTGAGTTATTTTAAAAACACACATCGGACGATTTCCGAAACAACTCCCGATTTTGACACAGAATTGTTCAAACACAGATACAGACATTTGACCTTTTAAGGCTCCGTCACACCAGTCCAGGACTATAAAAAAAAAGGCAGAAATGTCTTGTTGAAATCAATTTGTTTCAATCTCGCTACAATCTACGGATTTTCACGCGGTAAATCCACAAAAATGACTCACGTCAAGTTCAGTGTTGCTGAAATTTAACAGCTAAATCTTCTGCGTTTTCAGAGTAATTTTTAAGAAGAGGTCATTTATTAATGTGAATCTTTATCTGGTGTGACCGCGTGTTAACTCTTCATGTTACAGGTCTGATGCCAGAATGAACTAACTGTTACGCTTAGTTTAGGCTCAACTTAGCATAAGTTAACGAAGCATCCACACTTACTTAATGCTTAATAGGCATTTACTACGCATTAACTAACCTTCAATAGCATTAACTAACAGTTAATTAACATACCCTTATTGTAAAGCGATACCCAATAATTCCTATATGAATATCCCTATACAAACGTGGCATTATTTTTCTTATATTTTTCATATATTTTTTTATACGAGCTGGACAATGAAGGATTAACTGTAAAGCCTTTGTTGGACAATGTCGACAAAAGTTAAATTCACAAAAACACACAAAATTCTAAGTAAAACATTTTCCCAGAGAAAGAGTTGATTTGTTAACACAGACCATCTCTTCCTCAACGAGGGTTTGGCTAAAAGTCTTGGCGTAGTTTGAGGCCCAAACATGATTGAATTATCAAAAACTTTATAAAGTTTAAAAACCTTATAAAGTCATATTATACAGTACTGAAGTTTCTCTACATCTCTTAGTCCCAGCGGCTTGCCACACTTCTTCTCCTGATTCTTAATTTTATTTTTTTATCTAAAATCTTTACCTGGATTTACCTAATGATTACTTATCTTTAAAGGTGCAGTGTGTAATATGACATCATCAAGAAAGTTCTACAAAGTTCTAGAATGCAACGCTCCCTGGGTAACCCCAACCCTTTAGAATAATAACAGAAGCTACAGTGGCCTTCAAGGACAAGAACAATTCTAAATTTTAAACAATGCACCTGATGACATTCCAACTATGACACTTTCAAGATGGCGGCACTAGGCCTTTGTCCAAGATATGCAGAAATATGGACATATATGAGACCCTTTCTAAGGGGAAAAAAAATAATTAAATAATAATGTTCAGCTATTGTGCACTAAATTAAATGTACTTATGGATATTATAATTACTTTCTACAAAATCTGCTAGGAAATAAAACCCACAATTCTACACACTGCAGCTTTAAGAAAATATTTGCGCAGATATGACATTTTATGATATGAGATTTGTTTGAGTTGATAAGATGATAATACTCAGTAAAAATGATTTTGTTTCTTTCATTGTGTCTCCAAATATCCTTGATCCTTAAACCCCTCCTCCCTGCTGTGTTGAGCTCCTAAAGAGATTGGCTGTGTTGTAAAAGCCCTACTAACGTCCTCCCTCCTACATACTCAACATGTATATACTACACACTGTCTACTTAACCATCCATTGTGTATGCGAGGTTCGTTGGGCCGTTTACACTGAAGTATACAGAAGCAATAAAGAATTTATAAAAAACCTTCTGTTTCGTTTGAAAAGACGCAATGCATTGTGGGGCGGTTGAGTAGGAAAAGTAACTTATCGATCCATACACAAAATCTTCCCCGAGGTAAGTACTCATCTGGGCATTTCTCCCCTACACAAACTCGCATACACAACCACAACATACTCAAATTGACGTCAAAATTAGTATGAGTACGATGTGAGTAGGGCTTTTAGTATGAGTAGGACGTTGTATGAGTATGGGCTTTTAGAAGACAGAGACAGCTTACAGATGAGTTAAATCCATTTTTCTCCCTTATAAAGCACATTATGAGCGAAATATGTGAATATGCAGCAGACTTGACTCACTCAGGAGTTGTAAATACTAAATAGGCGATTGTTTTCCATGTCGGTGATGCCAGCTGGGTGGAGTTTATCCTACAGAAAACTTCAGGAAAATTTGACTTTTGTCGAGTGCACACATGGACTTTTTAAAACTGTCCCCGACTGACGTACTCTATAGTGAAAGACAGATGCTCGTAAAACCAATACATGTGCCGGGAAGATTTTTATTTTGAAAGCTTGGGAAAAGGTTTTAACTTTTCAGAGAAGCACGAGGTTGAGGTGAAATTGCCCCTTTCTGTATTCTTGTTACTTTTCAGCTGAAAGTACTTTTATTTTGAAGTTTTGCGTAGTTGATAAGAGTACCATATTGGCTCCGGCCTTCGTTGCAGTGGTCGCGGGTTCAAATCCGACCCGTGGACCTTTACTGCAGGTCATCCCCCCTCTCTCTCTCTCTGTCTGTCTCCCCATTTCAACTCTGTACTGTCTAATAAAGCTTGAAAATGCCAAAAAATAATCTTAAAAAAAAAAATTCTTAACACAGTAAACTCCACCCGCCTGCTTCACCGCACAGGTTGAAATCAAACACTGAGAATTAGCTCCATACTTAAAACCTGGAGTCTGTCTGTTTACACCCTGTATTATAGTATGTATAGTATTATTCATACTAAAGGCACTTAAAAACCAAAGATTTTTTTACTCTGGACCTGAATTTAATCATTTAGTATCTTAAAATACTGAATTTTCATATCCAGGGACATTTTATTTTTTAAAGATATTGTGCTAATGTATGCTCCAGGCTTATTTTAAATTGGGCTATTTCATTATTGTCTAAAACTCTTCATACAGTAAGAATTGGCACTTATCGCACACTGCAGTTCCAACTTCCATATACAGCTCTGTCAAAAATGAAGAGACCACCCCAAATGTTCAGTGTCTCTCGTTTTACTCTTTAGAGGCATATGTTTGAGTAGAATGAACATTTTGGTTTTATAATATAAACTACTGGCAACAATTCTACCAAATTCACAATAGGAATATTGTCATTTAGAGCATTTCCATGAAGTAATGTAGAGATGAAGATTGAAGAACAATCCAGACTGGTCTCTTCATTTTTTCCAGGGCTGTAGATCAATTAGACGATAAGATGTTGTTGTGCGTTAGTTTTGTATTTTATATAAAAAAAAGTTACATGTCTTATTTTTGATAAGAAGTGAGGCTTGTTTCGCTGCTGGACCTGAATTTGTTCTACAGACATTCACAGTCTGATGTTTGGTCACTTTGGACATCCCCAAAAAAAGCCAAGTTTTACTATTTACAATAAATGGTAAATGGACTCCACTTATAAAGCGCTTTTCCCTGGTTTATCACAGACCCAAAGCGCTTTACATTGTTTCGTACACATTCACCCATTCACACACACATTCATTCATACACCGATAGCAGCAGCAGCTACCACGCAGGGTGCAAGCTAACTATCAGGAGACATTTAGGGGTTCAGTGTCTCTTTGCCCAGGGACACTTGGACATGTGGCGGGGAGACGGGGGATCCAACCACCGACCCTGTAACCCAGTGGACGACCGAACCGCCCTACACACTTCACCACAGCCGTCCTAATATGCTATAAAAGATACACTCACAGTCTTCCATCAAAATACATCGGCTACATGTTTCATAACTGATCACAATACTTTTTATAGCTGCTAAACTACAGTAACTTGTGTCAGCTATTTTCGGGCGCTTTCACAGATCTGAATCCCAGGTAAATTCAATTGATGCTTTCGGCTGTTTTTTCTCTATTAAGTTCGGTTCAGTTTCACACATATATTTCAGACCAATTAAAAACATGATTTTGCTGAAAGGGGGCGTGTACTAAGGAGCATAAGCCTTTCTGATTGGTTGAGATATTTGGCACAGGAAGATGTAATCAGGAAATGGACAAGATGCCAGTTACTGTATATGCAAAGAATCACAGACTTTGAAACATCTGTAACATCGACACTGATCTACTGTGACATCAACACCTTCTCCACTTTATAAAGAATTACTTTTTTAAGCACATTTTTTGGTGGATTTTTTTCGGCAGATTCTGGATTTCTCTTCGACCCAGATGTCAATAAAACATATGGACAGTCCTCCCTGCCTCATTTTAAACCTATTTTGACCGGTGAATATCTCAACAAATGCCCACGCAGCCAGCCCATAATACAACACATTTTGCTACACTCCCTTAACCATGTTTTTACTACAACAGAACCACACTAGGGTTCTCTTAGAAACTGTCAAAGTCAGCTTGCAGAGGTTATGTTTTTGGCCGTAACCAGACTACATTGATTTCTGCGTTTATAACATCCCAAACACACCAGAGTCCAATTTAAAACGGACTAAAGGTTGAACATTGACCTTGTGAAAGCGCCCTGTCTTCGAGCTCCTTCCGCTTTTTAACAGAAACAAACACACACACGTCTTGATTCTGCTTTTTAAAAATTCCTTTTGAGAAAATATCGTTTGATAAGATTCAAACTTGGGCCCTTCTGCCTGCCGTCTGCGTCTCAAAGCAGGAATCATGTTTAAAATTTGATTTATATTAGAATTTCTATCCTAAAGTTTTGCAGTTAAAGCATCAAAACATGGTGGTGCTGTTAAAATGCTTTCCGGAGTGATCGTTGTAACGTGGTCCTTTAGGTGCAACCTGCATGCAAACAGTGAGTTGAATATTGACCCTGCGTTCCAAATCTGCCCCTCTCTCTTTTCTCTATTCTACATACTACATCTGACCATACAAATAATCTAGTTAGGATGCAGTATGTATGCTGCAATTGGGACATTATTACTATTTATTTCATCCTAACATGGCGCCTTGATCTTGCCTCTTGCTTTTACATCCGTCTCATCCCCGTTTGTTTTCATACGGAGGCTTCGTCGATGTGACGTCACTTGCGGTGCGCACTGGATTGTGGGTCAGAATCGCCCAAATAACATGCTGTTTTCAACACTAAAAAAATATTGGGTCTTTCTAACCATACTAAATCTTTTTTCAACCATTCTAAATATTAGATAGTATGGGGTCTGGAACGCAGGGATAGTCCCATTAACCATGATGAACAGACCTTTCTCTGTCAACTCTTCCTGTTTCACATTTCACACTTATGAAATCATCTTCTTCTTTTACTCGTTCCGTGACGTGATGTCCTTTGAAAAAAATAAAATAATCAAAGAGTTAGTCTTGTGTGTTTTTATCAGTTAAAAAGGTGCTATGAGGAACTTTTAAATGTTTCGGAAACTGTCTCACTTTCCCTCTGATGATCATAAATTAAATGCCTTTGTCATGGGTATACGCTCACCCAGGATCAACAGCTGGCGTAGTAAAAACACTACTGCATTTGTCCAAAAGGCGCTAGAATTAAAACAGACCTAAGTTCCTCATAGCACCTTTAAGATAAGCAACATGAAGTGAAAATAGTTTGATTGTTGGCCTCACCTCTGTCTTGGCTCTCCTCCACTCGCCCATCGGCCCGGACTTGGTCAGGACTGAAAGAGATCGCATCATTAGAAACAACATGGGAACGCACTCTATAAACATTTTACTAGATAGCTGAATGTTGAGTAAGTAAGTATGAATATATATTAATGGGATCGAGCAGTTGAAAGATGTTGAAATTTAAAACAATTCAAATGAAAGCAGAAAAAAAGTCCAAATGTCGAAAAAAAATAAACTTGGCACATATTGTAACAGACCAGAAATATTATCTGAATACATATTTTTTATTGCATATTTTGTGGTAGAAAACTGCATCATATCAGAGAGTATTTCACCGACAGATCTATACAGCTGACTTAAGTGTCTCCTACCAGTCTACAAGGCTGACATAGTGTCTGAGATATAGACAAACACACAAGACAGGCATTATAATGAACTATTAATCTTTACCATTAATATCAACCATACTAAAGACTGAAAATTCCCTCACAAGATCGATAATGTTTCAATCTATCAGGCTGGGTTTATGTTTTTTTATACTTACACATAAATGTTGTGATAATCAAAAACACAGTGGATGCAACAGTCGCAGCCCACAGGAGACAACTGTAAGGAGAGAGAGAGAAAAGTCAGAACATACAATACATTTCAGTGTCCAAAATCTGTCCTCTTTAAAAACTTTGGGCGCTAATATGTCGTAAAATTAAATATATATAAAAATAAAATGAATAAGGGGAACGCTATATTTATTGTTTCATGCAAAAATATAAATAATAATTACACACATAATCAGTTTGACGTGTTTAAAAAATTGTATGTTTATAAAATCAAGAGCTAAAATAATTATTTACACAGATAAGTGTATTAGTGTATTAGAATTTAAATTAAATAAATTTAAATTAATAAATAACCAAAGACTTCATTTACCCCGAGTGCAGAGCAGTGAGGATGAAGATAGTGAGGATGAGGAGGAGAAGAGCCTTCATGGTGAAACCTGCAACGCAGAATACAAACCAATATGTGTCAGAGAAATAGAGATGTATGATGATTTGACTAAATATGACTTAAAAAACGTTAAGTTAAGCTATAGTGCGTAACTTTTTCATATAAATGAATGTCGGTTACATTCAAGCCATCGCGAAACAGGTTGACAAAGTTGATTAAGCCTATTATCAGCTCCACAAAACTCTCTCTGTGTTTCTCAGTATGGCAGCGTTTACTAATTTTTTTTTAAACTTTATTTTTGGATTTTTTGAAGAACACACACACACACACACACACACACACACACACACACACACGCACACACACACGCACACACAGACACAGAACTGAAAAACAAAAGACAAAACAAACAACCAACTGACATGGTGTATACTCTACTCTACAGGTTTCTAAGGACATGGTTCAAACTAAAGGTAAATGTTAAGCAGAAAATATAAAGTCAAAAAGTATAGTATATCATGTAGGTCCCTTCAGTACTGTTATATAGTCCAGGAAAGGCTGGAATTGTTGTATTTAGTTCAGAATCAATACTGATGAAAGACAATGTACCTGTGTGCTCCGGTGGTGTCGGGCAGCAGCAGCTATTGGTGTAGAAAGGCGAGGGAGGCGGGACCTCGGACAGGCCGCCCAGTGATTGGCTGAAGCGCTCCTTTGATTGACAGGTCTCTGAACAGATCTCCTCCTGGAAGATGAGCTGTCGGGGCTCGGGCTGTTTGTCCGGAGGGGGAGGGAGCTCGGTGGGGTCTGGGAACAGAATAACAAATAAATATATACAGCTCTGGAAGGAATAAAGAGACCACTCCAAATAACCAGTATCTCTTGTTTGACTATTTATAGGTTAATGTTTGAGTAGAATGAACATTTTATACTATAAACTACATTTCTACCAAATTCCCACCAAAAATATTGTCATTAAAGAGCATTTCCATTAAGTTATATATATAGAAAAATCCAGACTGGTCTCTTCATATTTTCCAGAGCTGTATAGTGTCTCTGTATGTGACTATGTCAGATAAATAATTGTAAACATTTTTATTTATTTATTTTTGCTTTAATCCAAAGTGATTTTCCAATAAGTGCATTGAATAACGAAGGTGCAAACTCAGAACATCACAAATCATGTTAGTTTTTTTTTTTCATTATGATCAAGAGGAGCAGCTGTGTGATCATTTGAAAAAAAAAAAAAATACTGTTTAAATAAAGTTACATAGCATGGATCAAACCACTGTGACAGAATAAAGTGAACCGACCGTAGGTGAAGCTGCGTCCATCGTCTATCTCTGTGCTGTTCATCATCCAGGAGCAAGAAGAATCCAGGTCCAGCTGCCCTCTGTCTGGGAGAGGGGTTTCTGGGTCATAGAGCCCGCCGGGTTCATGGTGGGTTCCAGGGTCAAAGAGCCCGCCGGGTTCATGTCCATTGGTTTGGTTTAATTCATATTCTTGGTCTTGTTCTTGTTCTTGGTTCCCACCGTTGTTGTGTGCAGTTCCAAAAACACCTCTGAAGACCTGAATAATGAAAATAAAAATAATAGATAGAATTGAGATGGATTGGCTTTATTTAAAATAATAATAATTCTGGTCATTTTTTTTGTTTGTTTATTTTATTCCAGGTTTGTTTTTGTCTGGTGTGGTGTATGTTGTGATGGTGCAGGAGTTTGTTTGTTTGTATGTGTTGTGTTGTGAAAAAAAAGGAAGAACTCTCAATGAATATAAAGTGAAAATAAAAATAGATAGAATTTATATAGCGCTTCTTTGGAGGTCACTCAAAAACGCTTAACATCGTAGACTCGAGAAACATACTGTACACAAAGAAAAGAAAAAAAAAAAATACTAACAGACAGACAGACAGACAGACAGACAGACAGACACACACACACACACACACACACCTTCTCATCCAGCCAGGACTGACAGCTCTCCGTCACTTCGCTCAGCAGACGAACCAGAGAGTTACGAGGTCGACGCCGCCGCCGGAAAACCCTGAAGAGAAAATATAGAGACAGAATTATATTAGCCTTCTATATTAAAAGCTGGGGTATGTGATTTCTGATTGGTCAAAATTAACATGAGTGATACACTTTGACCAATCAGAGCGAGGCTCCGATTAAAGAAATAAAAATAAAAATCCGATTCTCTGTTCTTATTGGCTGTTGGGACTGTCTATTCACTTTGGCATGACTTTGTTGGTGTAGAGCGTGTCAGGGAGGGACCATAGGGGAGGGACCAAAGAGAACAAGTGGAGCGGTTGAGGTATTTGGATTCAAATCTCTATCCCAACTGCCATTTTCTCCCCAAATCCTTCACCCCAGCTTTAAGGAGAGGCAATATAGAAACAGAGGATTAACATTATGGGCCAGTTTCACAGACATGGAATAAGCCTGGAATGTTGAATTGAGATTGTCCATTGATAGTGCAATTTAGCCGAGGACTTGTCTGTCTGTCTGTCTGTCTGTCTGTCTGTCTGTCTATCTATCCATCTATACTCTTACTTGTATTCTGTTATTTCTATGTATGAATGTGCAGCTGTTGCTTATTATAAAAGTTAAACTGCTAGACACACACAGTAACACACACACACACAGTAACACACACACACACACACACCCTGTTCTTCAAACACCTCTCTTTCTCTTTATAGCGATGAGGTCATTCTCCTGCACACGTCACATTCTGTGTTCAGGAGCCAGAGCATGATGTCATGTGTCACAGGTTGCTAGGACACCCTGATGTTTATAACTATCTTTACCAATAACATGAGGAGAGGTTCTCTTCCTATTCTATTCTCTTCTTCAAGCAAAACCAATAATCTGTTTTTTTTTTGCACTATACTGAATACATCCTACAGAACGTTTTGTTGCCATCATTGACTGACTTTTTGCACAAATTACTTATTTATTTATACAGAAACCAGTTACTGACTCTCTCTCTCTCTCTCTCTCTCTCTCTATCTCTCTCTATCCGTACGTGTGTGTGTGTGTGTGTGTGTGTGTGTGTGTGTGTGTGTGTGTCCTCTTTGTTTTTTTTTACATATCTATTTGTTTGTTTGTGCCTGTGTGGAGGTTCTGACCCACAATCCACTGCAGCAGAAGTTACATCACATGGACTGAGCCTCCCAGGGAAAACCTATAGCAATGAGACGGATATAAACGCAAGAGGCCCAAGTATGTCCCAATTGTAGCATACTGCGTCCTAACTACATACTGTTTATGATCAGATGAAGTATGTAGAATAGAAAGAAGAAAGAGTATGAGACAGACACACAGACACACACACACACACACACACACACACACACACACACACACACACACACACACACAATGAAACGTCACTCACCTGACGAGGTTTTCCTTGTATGACACGTTGGTGGTGCACGGGGACAGAGACACGTTGCCATGGTCGTCCCAGCAGAAGCTGTCCTCGGTAACGTCGTAGTAACCGTTGGTAAGGAGACGAGCCGAGCGACGGCAGACTGACGAGTCTCCGGACGGGGAGACGAGGTAAGAGGAGTCAGGGGACAGCAGGGAGACATCCAGGCTGGGAGGAGGAGATATGAGTGTTATTAAAGCTGTGTGTGTGTGTGTGTGTGTGTGTCTGTCTGTCTGTCTGTCTGTCTATAATTATAAACAGCCTAGACTCTGTATACCTGTGTGTGTGCGTGTGTGTGTGTGCGTGTGTGTGAGACCTCATGTTTACTGGGAGGAACCTAGATAACTACTGTAGGGCCTGGAGTAGGCCATCCTACCTCCCCTCCTTCATGTCAACCTGCGCTGTGGTAGAGTTGGTTCAGTGGTTGTTGCTATGAGAACAGATTAAAAAAAAAAAGTTAAAAACAAACAGTATTTACCTCTGACAGGAGTGGTTCCCCCGCAGCCTTCGTTTGATTGGAGAACCTGAAGAGCAGAAGATATCACACGGGTTAGACAAAAAAAATCTCTTATGTAACCTGTTGTGTCTGTGTTTCTATATAAAGATGAATGGAGAGTGTGTGCGTGTGAGTGAGTGAGTGAGTGAGTGAGTGAGTGAGTGAGTGAGTGAGTGAGTGAGTGAGTGAGTGAGTGAGTGAGTGAGTGAGTGAGTGAGTGAGTGAGTGAGTGAGTTGCTCTGTGTTTCTATATAAAGATGAATGGATAACATTCCTGGTTGGGGAAACCACTTGAGTAAATTTACTCTTTGCTGACGTGATGCTGACAGAACACAGAGGAATGAGACACACACACAGCTCTTTGTTTCAACATGGCTCCTATAGATGATCCTAATAGATCATTTACATTTTACACTTTTAAAGATATTCGTTGTAGCAAATGTAGATATAGTACTGACCCTCCTTTGCTGTTGTTTTCGAAAGATTTTCATCACTTCAAATAAAATGTCCTTCCTCCAGTATATATATATTTAATTAGATGTATGTCCCTTCCATCTGTTTCTTATGGTTTATACAGTAGAAGAGTATGTATGTCTCCTCTACCAGTGTCCGATTGTACGCTACTAATGTCTGTTCAAAATAAATTTAAAAACGGATTATAAAATGTTATTGTGCCATCATTTTGATCTACAGAAGATTTTACTGCATTTTGCACGTCCAAGAAACTGGACATTAAGCATCACTAATTATTTTCAGTGGAGTCATGTTTTACAGTGTGTGTGTGTGTGTGTGTGAGAGTGTGTGTGTGTGTGCGTGCGTGTGTGTGTGTGCATTTCGGTGAGTGAGTGAGTGAGTGAGTGAGTGAGTGTGTGTGTGAGTGAGTGAGTGAGCATCCTGTGTCTGTGTGTGTGTGTGTGTGTTTGTGCGTGTGTGTGTGTGTGTGTGTGTGTGTGTGTGTTAGTGTGAATGAGTGAGTGAGTGTGTGTGTGCGTGCGTGCGTGCGTGCGTGCGTGCGTGTGTGCGTGCGTGTGTGTGTGTCTCATGTTCTTGTACGTACTTGTAACAGCTCCAGAGAAGAACAGAGCCATGTTTGTTTGAAGAGAATCTCTTGAGGATCTGAGAGAGAAAACAGAAACCCGACACCATGTTAGAGAAAGAGGCTTTTTAAAACGTTAGAAAAAAAGCAGCCATTTCTTTTTCTAACAGTAACAACAACAACAACACACTCGTCTGTCTCTCACTGCTTTTTGTGACTTCCTGAAATTATTCTCAATACTAAACAGATTTAATTTACTGTGAGGTAGCCCCATTTCTCTTATATTATGTAGACTATATATTTAATTTATTAAAAAAAGTTGTTACCTATTCCTTTTTTTTTTTTTTTTATTATTATTTTTTGAATTTTTTTTCTTTATTAGACAGTTTGGAGAGACAGAGATGAAATGTGTCAGAGAGGGGAATGACATGCAGAGAACGACCCGGGCTGGATTCTAACCCGGGTCTGCTGTGAAGAGGACTGAGACTCTATGGAGGGGGAGGGGGTAACCACTACACCACGAGCAGCCCCCTTACCTATTCCTTTTTCCTTGAATTGTATTTTCATTTATATCTGCTTTTGTGCTAACTCTATTTGAGGATTATGACTTACATGTGAATTGTCTACAGGCCTACTGACAAAGTGCTGTGTTTGTCTGTCTTTGTTTATTAAACGGCTCAAAAATAAACTTTTCTGACTTCCTGTCTGTGGCTGCATGCTCAAAACACCTCACACATCCACATTCTTCAGTAGTATTGAGTAGTTTGTCTGTGTGTGTGTGTGTGTGTCTGTCTGTCTGTCTGTCTGTATTCCATAGTATTGAGTGTGCTAGAAAAGAATACAGTTTGTCCCAATACATGATGTCAGATAGAGTTAGATGCCACACTCCATCCGGTTGCATGTTGCAGTGTGCAAACAGGATGCTACATGGCTGCTCTGGATGCTGATATGAAACAGTACTGTGTGTCCCAACTGTAGCACACATCATGATAGCAACATAGACTGCACCTTTTAAAGGGCAGCTGCAGTTTGAAGTATAGGAAAAAAAGAAAAAGTATGCGATTTGGAACATAGGGTTTGTTTAATTTCTTTTTAAATAATTTCCCTAAAACAATGAGAAATAGGTCTACAGCATTTGCTGCACAATTAATTAAAATGTAATCTTAATCACATTATGACTAAGCGCCAGATTTAGAAATCGCAGGAGACGCAATGTTTCGGAATTGCAATATCAGTTACATTACATTTTTTTCTTCTAAATCTTGCATCAGTTGGGGATTATTTTCAGTAGTTTTAAAAGTTACAAACTGCTTCACACACAAATATATATTTAATTTTAAAAATAAATGACAAAATAGAACAATGCAGAAGCAGAGACGGACCAAAATAAAACAAAAATGCAACAAAGCAGACAAGGATGGACTTAAAAAAAAAAAAAAAATGTCCACACGCATAAATATGTTTGAGAAGCTTTTTGACAGATTGAGGAAGTTGATTCCAGAAGGTTTTGGGGCTAAAGACAGCAAACGCATGATCACTTTTTAGTTACTTGGTTATGTATTTTACAAGTCAAAATAACAATTAAACCTGTACACACACACACTTACACATGCACACACACACACACACAAAGACACACACACACAAACATACACACACACTCTCACACACTCACTAAAGACAATTAAGGCGTGAACCCCTTTAGTAACTTATTTAAGTATTTTACAAGTTAAACAACAATCAAATCAAACCTCTAAACTTGTCCTCAGATCTCTTTCAGCTTTTCACCAAAGTATTTCTGTGTGTCGGTTCAGTTACATCCTGCAGCAACGAAGGCCTGAGAAAAACAGAAGAAAAGAAAACAAGAGAAAGAGAGACAGAGACAGAGAAGAGAGAGAGAGAGAGAGAGAGAGAGAGAGAGAGAGAGAGAGAGAGACAGAGAAAGAGAGAGAGAGAGAGAGAGAGAGAGAGAGAGAGAGAGAGGGGAGGGGGCTGTTACTATGAGCTCATGTTTCCTGTTAACTGTTTGTCTGCTGGGAGGAACTTTAAAAAGGTGGCGTCAATGATTGTTGACTAAATCACTTTTTGTAAAAAAAATAAATAAAATAAATCAGTGACTATCTCCTCATGATCTGCAACCTGTCTGTACTGTGTCTGTGTGAATCTGGTGTTAATACACAGCCTAGGCTCTGTAAACTGCTACGTAAACAAATGGTATGTAAACACACGTAGATAGCAACATGCCAGTCACTTTAACTCTTGACAGTCACACGGACAAAAGGCCCGCTGGCTCTGTTTGAGTCATTGCAGACAGGCTGAAGTCATGTGTTGAAACCAGTTGATTGTGAGTAAGTTATTCTAAGGAACAGTATAGGGCCACGTGAGAAAAGAAAAAAAGTAAGGACGTTTTTTTTCTCCATTATGTACTTTAAGAAATAAGTTGCATGTTGAGAATAAAGTGAAAATAAAATGTTGTGGAGAAAAAAAAAGGTTAAAGCTTTGGTAAAGTTGGAGAGATATTGACAGATTCAAACTTCCAGGATCATAATTAAGAATGAACAAAATCATCAACATAAAAGACGCTTCGTTTGGGTTTTAATAATGTCTTGCTGCTTATGAGTGGTTGATCCCGGATGTTCAAACCATGCAAAAGGCCACCGTTGAATTATTTGACATTTCCAGTTGTGGAGAAGTCTTGGAAAAAAATGCTAAATACTAAAATTAAATGAGGAAACCATCAGATAATTTTGATTAAAATCCAAATATTTTAGGTTAATATGTATACTTTTTATTTTTAGCAATTAATAACTTAGGCTACAGACATATCCCTGTTCTCCAGAGGACGAAGCATTTAGATATGTATTGACCTCATGACCCCTTCCTGTAGCGCCCCCTACAGGACAAACTACACATGAGCAGGACAGTTACTGCTGCCGCCCGCACGGCTTCAGACCGTTAGTTTGGTTTGAAAAACACGAGGATGCATTTTCCAGATGGAACAAAGAGGACACACACACACACACACACACGTACAGATAGAGAGAGAGAGAGAGAGAGAGAGAGAGAGACACACACGCACGCACGCAGAAATAGAGAGAGACACACACACACACACACACACTATAACACAGGGAGTCTCTGTTTGCAGCCCCTGACCCAGTTATTTCATCCGTCCAATTGTCTTTTATTTTCCTGAACACAACCACAGTAAACTCATATCTGTGGCTGACCTTTAGCATATTCTATCTCTGTTTTCTCTGTTCATCACATGTTATCCTTATATGTCTATAGTGTATGCTCATCCTCACTGTAAATGAGGGAAACCTCGGTGTCTTTAAAGTGAAAATAAAGCTTATTGGGGGGCGCCCTTAGCTCAGTTGGTAGGGCGTCACCCCCCCCCCATGAGCCTCGGCCAGCAGCGGACCCGGGTTCGATTCCAGCCAGCGGTCGTCCTCTGCATGTCACTCCCCTCTCTGCCCCATTTCAACTCTGTCTCTACACTATCAATAAAGCATTAAAAAGAAATGCCAAAAAAAAATAAAAAAAAATATAAAGCTTATTGATTGATCGAACTGCATGAAAATGTTCATAGGACACATTTTGATCCTTTGAAGAGAAAGAACATCAACTTAATTGCTTTTTCAAATGTTTTTCAATAAGGGAACTTACAGCAGGTAGCTACTCATCTAATGTCTGTGATGCACTGACAAGTTACACGTTTTCTTTATGTATGTTTAGCCACAGTGCCCCTGACTCCTGGAACAGCCTACAACATCAAATTTAAATAAATACACTCATAACTGTTAACCAATTTAAAGTTATTATTTTGAATCAGCCCCACTCCACTTGTAACTGTTTTAATTAGGCTATTGTTCTGCTTTTTTCAATTGATCTGAATGTTTTAATTGTTGTTGTCTCTTTGAAAGCTTGTTGTGTATTCTAATTGTATATTGTGTATCTGTAATGTGTCTCGACGTCATTGTAAAAGAGGGTAACCCTCAATTGATCTTTCGAGAATAAATAAAGGAAAATGAAAAAAATTAATGAATGTATACAGGCTAGTAAGCAAAGTCTAACCTTTCAATAAATTCCTATTTTAAACAATATTCCATTCTTTAATTGTGTTAGTACATTTCTTTTTTGGCAGTAGGCCTATTAGTTATTTTTTAAATGTAGGCCTATCTCTGCATACATAGCTAGTGCTGAATGTAGGCTATATGTTTAATCCTATATTCTGTATTTTGCCAGTGTTTTGCCAGGGTGAAATGAGTGTATATCCTCCTGGTGTTTCTACACAAATGACCTTCAGAGGGTCAGATTAAATGGTTAAACACATAAATATACAGACACATTTGAATAAAAAAAACTATTGTGGAAAAATCCTAAACCAATATCATATAATGCAAAACTCAAAGAAATGGTAAATAGACTTGACTTATATAGAGCTTCTTATACGATTTTCTCAGCCCCAAAGCGCTTTACATTTGTTACCACATTCACCCATTCACACACACACCCATACAGCGATGGCATAGAGGTAAAAATGTATACATATTACATGCAGTATATTTCCAATATATATTCCTTCAGGGCTTATTAACAGGATTACATTTATTTATCCAATATCCCCCCTAAAGTGTGTGTGTGTGTGAGAGATAGAGAGAAAGAGAGAGAGAAAGAGAGGGAGGGATGGAGAGATGGAGAGAGGAGAGAGAGACACCTTGGAGTGGAATTTTGTGTGTGTGTGTGCGTGTGTGTCTCTCTCTCTCTCTCTGCATGCGTGTGTGTGTATATGTGTATTTGTGTGTGCGCGTGCGTGCATGTGTCTCTCTCTGCGTGTGTGTGGGGTCCCTTCCCACACTATGTATTACCCATCATGCCTTGCAGCACCATGATGTTGGAGGAAAATGCGTAACAGGAAACACAGAGATGGGCCAAACCATTTCACGGTCTAAAGGTGCAACACACAAAGTCTCTGTAATATTATATCCATATTTAGACCAACCACATACACATAAATCACATAATAACAATTCAATATGTGCAATAGTCCATACTGTATATAGAAATCCTATTTATTCTTTTTATGGATATGCATATAGGCCGCAGAACTGTGAACCTTACCCCCCCACCCCCCTTTTTTTATGCACAATTTATTCAATTCTGTATCTTATTTTTATATTCTACATGTCTACATGAGTTGGAGCTGCTTTTAATTTCATTGTACATGTGTATAGTGATAATAAAAGGTACTCTGATAATATTAATAATATTTACAGCAATTATTTTGTTAATATTCCTCTGTAGCCTACAGCTGCTTTAGTACCAATTATTTTAAGCTACGTTTGACTCTCTATTTTGAGTTTACAGTTAACCTTGTTCTAATAATATCACATTGCATTGCATTTTTAAATGATAGTAAATATGATAAAGAATTCCTACTAAGTGTGTAGGCAGAAGAAGTGAATAAAATGGTTCTCAACGATTTTTTCAGTATTGCTGAAATGCCTAATACGTGTTTATTGTCCATGGTATTGAACTTATGAAGGCCTATTTGTATATATATATACAGTATATTTAACTTGTAAATCCATTATCACACAGATATGGTATCTTGCATTGCGCTATTCTTGGCTGCAACACTCTTGGAATAAATCCATGTCTGTTGGTATGGTCCTGAAAGTAGCCTATAACATCCTTATCATAAGATATACATCTTTTTTAAATAATTCTAGCAAAAAAGAATATGTTAGAAAATGACCCAAGCTTGCCTTTTGTCATAGCGCAGCTAAATGAAATAAAGTGTCACAATTCATCACTAAATAATTTGAAAATAAAGTTAGTTTTTGGCAATTATACATAATTATTATTATTATATTAAGGGACTTAAATGGATCTAAAGGGAATTTAGTTTATTTGAAATGTGCAAACAGTAACCCGGTTAGCAAAATGGTTCTCGGGCTTGTTTTTCTTACATTCTTGTCTATCTCGCAGAATCTACGAGAGGAATCTACAGACAAAGAAATAACGGCACTGTTTTAAACTCACCGGGTGTCTTTTCTCTGTCGGTTGAGGAAGAGTCTTCTTCGTGTGAAATGTTATATCCGTTCTTCTTCTCTCTTCTTAAACACTTTTGTTTTTGTTTGAATATAAAGATCCTTGAGTTTTTTTTTCCTCCGGTTAGAAAAAGACAATCAGGAGCGTCGCAGCAGCTGTCACTACTGAGCCTCGCCCACACACAGGAAACACCGGGGGAAAAAACTGTCAAGATAAACCGCTAAAGACAACTGGTTCCGGTCACGGCATCCAAAGTAAACTCATAATATTATTATACAGCTCTGGAAAAAATTAAGAGACCACTCCAAATATTCAGTGTCGCTTGTTTACTCTTTAGAGAAATATTTTTAAGTAAAATTAACATTTTCATTTGACAATATATCGCTACTAACAACATTTCTACCAAACTTGAATACATTTTCTGTCATTAAATAACATTTTTAATAAGTAATGTAGAGATAAAGATTTAAGAAAAATCCAGACTGGCCTCTTAATTTTCTTCGGGGTTGTAAATAGCTAGTGTAACTGAAATGCAAAACATTGAAAGGTATTCTGCTACTTAGGCCTATTTTACGTCATAACGATTCATATTTTTTAACCAGCCCCTCATTGTTCATTACATACAAAAAATACGCACAAAATTGGGTTTATATTCAATTGTGTTAACTGTTTCCCTTCATAAAGAAATTTGATTAAAAACTGGAAAAATATGCTATGAATTGACCAAATATAACACTCAAATACAAAATTATTCAGCCGCTATGAGCAAACAGGAAAACATTCAGAGTAAGTCTAAAATGTTCAGTTTAATATTTTTTTTTTATTTAAGACGCATTCCACTCTTATTCTGAAGGGGAAATACCAACTCTTCCGCTAGAAGTTTGACCTGCGTGGTGCAGCTTTGCCACAAGACTTCCCCTAAAATTCCCTCAGCAGTAAAACATCCTGGAAGTCCTGTTGTTGCTTCTGCCGTGTCTGATTGGAGCATTTGTGCAAGTTTAACAAAATTAACTTTGGGCGAAATAAAACATCCCATGACAAACTTTAAAATAGTAAAATTTTTCCTCTGATGATCATACATTACACGTCACAGCAAACAAGACAATCAGACCAGCAAAGAATGCTATCTTTACATAGTTATTATTAATGCTTTTGATGATTTACAGCAGGTAGACGGGAGAAGCCTGTGTTTATGAACGCTACTACATCAAAGTTTACTCTGCTTCACCATGGTCATATAACCATTATTAGTAATCTTACAAAGTCACATATCCACACATTTCCTCATAGCTATGCATCTGCACTTTCTCTAAAATGAACTCCATTGCTTCCTGAGGACCTTTTACTTCCTAGAGATGAAGTGAGGAGGGTTGGCAGACTAAAGCATATTCTTTGTGAGGAAAAACCCAACATCAATTGCCATGGAAATATACAGCTCTTGAAAACATTTGACAAAAAAAGAGGACACCAATGACGACACATCACAGGGCCTGTGGATTCCAACATGGGGTTCTTCCCAAACTGCTCCGGCCACTGCTCGTCAACAAGGTTCCTCTCTCCACTGTGTGCTGAATTGAATAGTACAGCACAGGCAGCAAGAGACTAGCCTTGCCCTACCACCAGACCATCTTAAGAGGGTAGGTGGGCGGTGCCAGGCTAGCAAGAGACAGTTTGCAGGGCAGGCGTAAAGGTCAGGACATGTCACAAGCCCAAGCAGTCAGCCAGCAGATCACAGAGGGAGGTGGCACCAGGATCACCTGCATCATGTCAATATCCCCAGAGCCGTAGCCCAGGGCAGAGTGGGTCTGGGCTGTACCACCACGGCTGGACTGGCCATCGGGCGTACCAGTACCACCATGGTGAGCTGGAGGAAAGCCAACCTGAAATAGCAGTGGAGCAAGGTGCAGGAGCAGGTTGAATGAGGCGCAGGGCGGCTGGACAAGGTGGGAGGATGTGCAAGAGAGAGTTTTGACCTGAAAGGACAAAAGGAACATGGAGGGACTCCAGATCGACTTCCTCTTATGTTCGGTGTATGATGTGCTGCCAACTCCATCAGGACAATCACACATGGGGGTTGACAGAGAACCCCAGATGCACACTCTGAGCAAGGCCAGCTAACCTTGAAAATGTCCCCTTGACGTATTTTTAAAAGTCTGGCGGATGAGAAAATTCCGGTCGAGACATGACCAGATCCCGACCCAACTGGCTGCTGGTGTGGACAAGGGCAAGACAGAAACCAAGACAACATCTTCAGTTCATCCTCTTTGTGAAGGCAGGAGAGATAGGTAAGGAAGGAAACATTGAAGAAGGGGGGGGGGTGCTCTTTAGAAAACCTCTTGTCAACTCAGGCACAGGTCACTTTAGAGTTGCCTTGAGGGAAAGGAGGAGGAGAGCGATGCCACGGACTCAACGATGGTGCAGGGGAGCGTACCTGTACAGTTTACCCAGGTACGATAATTGTATTGTATCATGATGAATAAAAAGTTTTCAGAAGTGATTCAATGTAGCAGCAGGTGGCGCCACACAAAAACACACAGACATCAGGAAGCATGAACATTTGACTTTGTTGTGTTTCAGAAGTGCCTCAGTTAAACTCTAATGTTAGTTTCTTGTGTTCTCCAGCAGCGTTGGATGAAACCCTGGAACGAAGACGAGAACAAAACTATTTGTTTATCCATTTGTTTATTTAGGATCAAAACATTCAGTTTGTTCACACATCCAATCAGTATCCAAGTCTGTTCAATGATTTAATTTACAGATTTACCTCACCTACAAATCAGTATATTTATAGCAAAGAAAATAATGAATCATCTCCACATTGATTAGCATATTAATTGCACTTCCATAACACCTCAGAGTGATATCCTAATATGTCATTAAATAAAAGCACATAAAGGAATGTCTGGTGCTTTCTTTCTTTAGACCCATGCAGTGGAAGAGAAATAACAAAACACCAAATACAGTAAGTCCAAAAAAATCTTCAACAATCATTTATAGCCACTAGGAAGGAGCGCCCCCTACATGGTCAAAAGTTAGGTAGACTAACAGCAATGATAATTAACAGACACAAAACGCAGCTCCAACTAACGACACTTGCATTCCAAATCACATACTCTTTCTTTTTACTACACTACATACTAAAGTACAGAAGAGTTTTAGGGCCACAGACAGGAGAGAAATAAACAGATAAGGACGTTTTTTTCCTCCATTATCTCGAGAAATGTCCAGAGTAAGGACGAATACTCCAAAATGCTATTGGAGTTAGTGGGGCATTTATGTATTTTCAGCATACTACAATTGACGTACATGTATTTGGACATCCTAAATCTTTTTCTGGCATACTAAATAGTAGGGAAGTATGGGGATTGGAACACAGGGTCTAACATTTGCCCAACAACAAAATTAGAAGATGTCAAAGTCCCAGCCATCATGTTTTGATTGACAGCTGATATATAGAAATGTCACAACAATCAGCTCTCAGCAACACACACAAAGACACAAGAGGTTTAAATCTAAGGATGAAAACAAAGTTCCACCCACTGTCCCTTAAAGAATTATTTCACCGGTGGTAACATGAAGGTGTATTGAACTCTGAGATCTTATGTAGGGGAGAACGGGGTAAGTAGGCACACTTTTTACTCTACTGAGAATTGCTCATCACCTAAACATCTTTCGATAGTCATTCCTTCATTACATTGAAGCTTAAGGTGTTGGCTTGGAATGTGTACCCCTCACTTTTTCTATCTTATTGTAATAAAGAAGAAATTAATCATCAAAGACACCCTTACACATTGTGACAACCAACCCCATCAAGGGGTCGGTTGTCATACACTATGGGGTTGTTTGTCACAATGTTATCTTAATGGGAATAATCTTGAAAAGAAGGAAAGAAAGTAGAACTAAATTTGAAAATGCAATTGCATTGTTAAGTTGACAAATAGGCCTATATAACTTACTGTAGCCTTGGCAGCTTGTCTAGTTTGGGATGCACTGGGTTGTTTTGATTTTGTTGCCCTTTTTTCCTTTGCATGCTAGCTGCCTTTTCCTGCTCTATTCTTTCCTTCTCTGGGGTGTCAGTGAGGATACAGATTGACAATTTATTTCGTTATTGGGTTCCTTTTCTGGCTGTAGCCTTTGGATAACTTGTGACAACCAACCCCCCCAAAAATGTGACGACCAACCCCAACTTGAATTTCCTGCTAGCATCAAGGCCAACAACCACCTGATAACTAATTAGCTTGCTAACCACAATCTAAACTATAGTTTACCCTTCACACTTTTTATAGGTAACAAGTGTTTTGTTATAAACCCATTGTGTAAAAGCCTAGAAGAAAAATACTGAGGAGCTAAATATTTTCAATTTGACATGAAAAACACAAACAGTCCTCTCACCTCAAATTCAGCAGTCTAACTCCAAGGAAGACTATGTTGTTGACCTCTTATCCCAATTCTGGATATTTACATACCAAAATTTCAGACAGCGCCTTCTGGTTCCGAGATATAACGATTGTTTCAACCAACCAAGTGTGGCAAATTACCCCGTTCTCCCCTAGTATAAATGAGCAAACATTTTAGAAATCGGTTCATCCTAGCCTGAGAAAAAGGCAGAAAGAGTGTTTTTTAATAGTCTCTTTTTCTCTCTTTGGCTCAAAAGTTAGAAATCCTCCCTTAAAAGGACTTCTGTCTATTTCGGTTTGACAAATTCAGCCGTGTCTCCAATTTCCCAAAACCCAATCGCAGCATGAAGCGGCTGAGTGAACGTTGTCTCAACTCTGTGAAGGAGAGTCATGGTGTTGGTTTCAGAGACGTCGTAGAAGGACAGAACACCTGCACTGTGATCCAGGTACACTCCTACTCTGGAGGACTGAATATCTGAGGGGAGGTGTGTATATGCATTTTGGTGCCAGAACAAGTAGTTGTTTTTGCCACAAGATAGTGCCCAAGATTTGTCACTTCGAAGATTCATCCCATCTCTGTTGATATTCTTGTATACGGCCGATACTCCCAGTGATTTAGCACCATTCTCTACCTCCCAGTAACAACGCCCAGTCAGCCCCTCGGCACTCATGGCCTTATAGGTATAACCGGTGAATCTGTCAGGGTTAGGCTTAGACCGTGATGCTAAGAAAAGTGTTCCTCTCCGGTTCCCCTCAGATAATTCTATCCGTGTGTGATTTGTGTTTGGATCCAGTGTGATTTCACGAGAATGTTTTAAGAAGTCGGCTCTGGTCTGGAGTTCTGGTGGCGGCGGTACAATGTCCACTTTAGTCTCCTGCAGTGACAGGTCAGTCCATGTCTCTCTCAGGACGTCCTGGAGTTTACTTCTGGCTTGGGACACAGCTGCTGTCACGGCCGCTGTCACCTCCTCAAAGTATGTCAGAGGACCGACGTCGAAGTTGGTTGAGAGTTTAGCTTCGCTGAGTGGTGGCCACGGACAGATGTAGTTTTGTAGAAAGCGGATGTGATCCTCTGTCTTACAAATATGCTGCAGCATTTTCATTTTACACCTCAGCTCAGGGATATCCCACACCAGCTTCTGCGAAAGAGCGTGGACTCGATCCACTTCAGTTTCCTCCCTGGCCCTGAGCTGCTGCGTCAAATCAGAGCTTATCTTCTGGAGGAGACAGATCAGCCCAGAAAAGGCCTTCTCACTCTTCTCCACTGCTTTATTAGCAGATAAATGGATAGCGTTCCTTTCTTTTTCCAGCAGACAGGAATATTTCTCTTTCTCCTGCTTTTTCTCCTGGATGTATTTGAGACTCTCCTCCAGCTCTCTCTGCTTCTCAGTCCGCTCTGCTTCAGCTGACACTGTGTCGTGGCCTTTGTGTTCGTCCACAGAGCAGAGGTAGCAGATACACTGCTGATCAGTACGGCAGAACAAGTTCATCACCTCATCATGATGAGAGCAGATCTTCTTCTCAAGATTCTTGGAGGGCTCCACCAGCTTGTGTTTCTTTAATGGAACCACACTGTAATGAGGCTGGAGGTGTTTTTCACAGTAAGAGGTCAGACACACCAGACAGGACTTGCTGGCTTTTCGTTTACTCCCCGTGCAGTAATCACAGGCCACATCTCCAGGTCCAGCAGGAGCAGCTTGGAGTTCAGGCTTCTTCAGTTCTTCTACTAAATCTGCCAACATGGTGCTTTTCACCAACACAGGCCTCGGGGTGAATAAGTACCTACACTGAGGACAGCTGTAGATTTGTTCAGGCTCCTCTCCATCCCAGTGGGTTGTAACACAGTCCATGCAGTAGCTGTGTCCACAGGCAAGAGTCACCGGATCCCTCAGTAGATCCAGACAGATGGAACAAGAGAAGGTTCCCTGGTCCAGATTAACTCTTTTCTGCGCCATTTCACCTCCAGTCTGGGAGAATCTGAAGCCAAACAAACACAAAAGGTGATACATTCTTATTTTAAATGATGAGATCCTAGAATTTCTATGAACGGTGTGAGACACGAGGACTCTAAACACAGCTGCATCACACTTTTATCCTCATTGTTATTTTTATTTGTGAAGCCATTTGAAAAGAGAAAGCGTATAAAGAGCTAGCATTGAGCTCAAGTGTGTTTTAAGCAGGTGAAGACACAACTTCTCTGCTGCCTCTGTCACAAAAACAAACATTGGTTTTTATAGTCAAAGTTAGCCAGTATAAGCGCCGTTCTTTCTTGTAAATGTACCATTTGATTAAGCATAATAGGTAACTTCTTGGGATGTAAATAATTACCTGTTAACCAACAAATGATTCTGACTAGCCAATACCTCAGTCTGAAATAATAATAAATACAATATAGCCTACAGGTGTTATGGGTGAAGATAAGTCAGCAAAATGTGCTGGTGTTACGACACTGCAATAATAATCAATACTCTCTCTGGGAGGCTAGTCACTGTAGAGGAGGGGCTGTATACTTCAGGGACATTAGAAATATCATACTTTATAGTTTTAGGACATTCCTTAGCTTAGGTCCTTAGGGTGTGCTAGTTCGGCATCTTCAAGCTAAATGGGCAGGTTTTTCCCCCCATACTTAATCTTTCTGACGTTTTATTTTTTTTTTGGGGGGGGGGGGCAGAAACAAGTCTAGTAGTCAGACACTTCCAAGATGGCGAGGGATATGTATGGTAAATAAAAGACCTGATTAAAATGAGTAGCCTACTAATCGATGCATATTGTGTGTTACTCACCGAAAACTGCTGAGAATATAATATCAGTTCTGTCTTTCCCGCCTGAACACGTTACAACAAAGAGGAATTGTTTGGAACTATATAGAACGTTGAGCAGTGGTGAGATCAAAGCCTGTTGACACTCTGGAACGCTCTATCGTGCATGACGTTACTTTATTATCTTTCTAAATTGCGGAAGAAAAAATATCTTACCAACGACTCGAGAAGTCACTTCCATTGAAGGCTATACATTTTAAATCTAATTGTTTATTTCCTACACATTGATTCATGGGGAATTTAACCTGAGAGTTGCTTTTTTGAAATCCAAGTCACACTTTAACTGCCTACAGTGAGCTGACCATGTGACACTGTTTGTCCTTCTGCAAAAGTTATCGCATATTTTAATCATGTACCTTCACTGAAGCAGTGGTGAGAACGCCTACATAATATCATGTTGATCTTAGACTCACAGAATCTACAGAGTAAGAAATATCGAGACTGATCTGAACCGAACTCACCAGTTTGTTTTGCTCTGCCTGATGAGGTTAAAAGTCTTCTCCTCGCTGGAATATGAAACTGTTGGATCCTTTTCGCCTTCTTTTTCTGTATTCTTCTTTCTTGAAAGTGTCCTCGGGTGGATGAAAAGACAAAAGGGAACTGCACACAGGTAACTGAGCGTCGTCCAAATTTTCAGGGAACTATGAAACAACAACAACGGCTATCTAACTGATTTCCGGTGTGCTTCTTCTTCTTGTGGTTATAAGGCGGTTGACATCCAGCTTATTGGTGCACTAGCGCCACCTTCTGCCCCGGAGGGTGGATCACAAACTACACCTGTAAATCCCTTCACAATCAAATAAGGGGGAAAATATGGAAAAACTTTGTAAAATACTAACCATGCGTTCCAATACCCATACTTGCATTGCATACTATTTAGAGGTGCCAGGAAAATAATAAGGATGTCTCAAATACATGCATGTCAAATACAGTATGTCAAAAATACCAGGAGATAAGTTACTTTTAGTCAATGTTTTTACATTGAAATGTGTCTTTTCGCATATCCCCTCTCAAGTTACCTCACTCCAGAGGGGGTCATAGCACAGGGTCAGCCATAGTACAGCGCCCCTGGAGCAGTTCGGGCTTAAGTGTCTTGCTCAAGGACACAATGGTAGTGATGCCAGGCACCGTAGATGTAATAGCAGCCACCACTAGTTTTACTACTAAGGGCGCACTCACACTAGGCAAATTTGCCAGTTCCGTGCAGCAGGAATACGGATGGCGTGATCACACTAGCCAAACGTTCTAGACTTTAGTATGCAAATGAGCTCGGGCACGGGGCCGCGGCCCTAGTGTGAGTGGCCCCTAACACTCTCCTGTCCAGTGCGGGGGATCCAACCAGAGACCTCATGGTTACTGGGAGGAGGAACCAGAGACCTCATGGTTACTGGGAGGAGGAACCAGAGACCTCAGGGTTACTGGGAGGAGGAACCAGAGACCTCAGGGTTACTGGGAGGAACCAGATACTTCATGGTTACTGGGAGGAGCCAGAGACCTCATGGGTACTGGGAGGAGGAACCATAGACCTCATGGTTACTGGTAGGAGGAACCAGATACCTCATGGTTACTGGGAGGAAACAAGAGACCTCATGGTTACTGGGAGGAGGAACCAGAGACCTCATGGTTACTGGGAGGAACCAGAGACCTCATGGTTACTGGGAGGAACCAGAGACCTCATGGTTACTGGGAGGAACCAGAGACCTCATGGTTACTGGTAGGAGGAACCAAAGACCTCATGGTTACTGGGAGGAACCAGAGACCTCATGGTTACCGGGAGGAGGAACCAGAGACCTTATGGTAACTGGGAGGAGGAACCAGAGAACTCATGGTTACTGGGATAAGCCAGAGACCTCATAGTTACTGGTCGGTCATCCTTTCATCTAGGCCGTCCTGCCACAAGGATACCCTAATACATCCAATTGCATTTTGAAGTATTGAAACCAGCAAAATTTAGTATGTAGTATAGTAAAAGGGAAAAGTATGCTTGGAACACAAGGCTAATTTGGAGTAAAGAATGGACTCTACCCTTTGGCTTAAGCAATTTTTCAAATGAAGGTAACCTTTATAATCCAAAAATTGGAAAATGTTCCTTCTGCTTCACCACAAACATGTGCAAACAGAGAGAACAGCAGTAGCCTCATCAGATGCTTGTGATACACATAGTAGTGTCTAAGAGCTTTACAACTGAAAATCTTTAGTGGACTGTTTCAAACAGCTCATGCTCTTCTCTACATGCAGTAAGCACAATAAAACAAAACTTGCAGGGGTGAAATTCACTCCTAACCTCTGCCCTACTGGTGTTCATTTATTGTTTAAAGTCCTTTCAGCAGTTCATCTGCACCCTCATTCCCTTTCAACCACAAACAAGCTGGAACTCACAGAAACATTACCTGCCCTCCCTGATTTACAATTCTTATGATTACCTTAAGGACCGTCAAAGCCTTGAATTTATCTACACACACATACAATTCTGATGCATCCAACACTTATATTGAAGGGACAAATCAAATTAAAATAGAAACAGGATTTGTGGTAAAAGTTTGACTTGCTCAGTGCAGCTTTATTTAACACTTCAACATTTTACAAGTTGACAATTTGTAAAGAGTTCAATTGGAGAGAAGTATGAAAAATAGTTGATTCATGGTGGATTTTTCTCTGTAATTCAACAAAAAAAAACAGATGGCGACCAATAATTACAGACATCCTTTAGGAATCATGAATACTGGACTTTATTATTTGTGAGGACATGTGTAAGTTAGACTCTCTAGCGAGTTCCACATATGTTGTGTATGTTGAACTAGTAAGGAATGAATGATATTGGGTGGAATATTACATATTTTGCTGTAGAATAACATTTCCCTTCAGCATTCAATTTCTCACCAATAATTGCAAGAAGTACGGAGACCAATAGGTAGTTCAACAATCATTTAAAGCACAGAGAAGTTTCCGTGCTCATACAAATGTAATATCAGCTAAACTAAAGTCATCATGAGCTGTTTTCGCCTCCATGGTCAAACAGACAGAAAGGAGTGCCACCTAAAGACACTTAAACATTTGCCCAATAACAAAATGAGAAGATGTCAAAGTCCCACCCATCATGTTTGATTGACAGCTGATATATAGAAATGTCACAACAATCAGTTCTCAGCAACACACACAAAGACACAAGAGGTTTGAGTCTAAGGATGAAAACAAAGTTCCACCCACTGTCCCTTAAAGAATTATTTCACCGGTGGAAACATGAAGGTACTGAACTCTGAGATCCTATGTAGTATAATGTGCAAACATTTTAGAAATCAGTTCATCCTAGCCTGAGAAAAGGCAGAAAGAGTGTTTTTATGGTCTCTTTTACTCTCTCTTTGGCTCAAAAGTTAGAAATCCTCCCTTAAAAAGGACATCTGTCTATTTCGGTTTGACGAATTTAGCCGTGTCTCCAATTTTCCAAAACCCAATCGCAGCATGAAGCGGCTGAGTGAACGTGGTCTCGACTCTGTGAAGGAGAGTCATGGTGTTGGTTTCAGAGACGTCGTAGAAGGACAGAACACCTGCACTGTGATCCAGGTACACTCCTACTCTGGAGGACTGAATATCTGAGGGGAGGTGTGCATATGCATTTTTGTGCCAGAACATGTAGTTGTTTTTTCCACAAGTTAAGGCCCAAGATTTGTCACTGTGAAGATCTGTCTCGTCTCTGCTGATATCCTTGTATACAGCCGCTACTTGCAGTGATTTAGCACCGTTCTCTATCTCCCAGTAACAACGCCCAGTCAGCCCCTCGGCACTCATGGCCTGTTGGGTAGAACAGGTGACTCTGCAAAGTGTTCCTCTCCGGTTCCCCTCAGATAATTCTATCCGTGTGCTATTTGTGTTTGGATCCAGTGTGATTTCACGAGAATGTTTTAAGAAGTCGGCTCTGGTCTGGAGTTCTGGTGGCGGCGGTACAATGTCCACTTTAGTCTCCTGCAGTGACAGGTCAGTCCATGTCTCTCTCAGGACGTCCTGGAGTTTACTTCTGGCTTGGGACACAGCTGCTGTCACGGCCGCTGTCACCTCCTCAAAGTATGTCAGAGGACCGATGTCGATGTTGTTTGAGAGTTTAGCTGCGCTGAGTGGCGGTCGCAGACGGCGGTGGTTTTGTAGAAAGCGGATGTGATCCTCTGTCTCACACAGAAACTGCAGCTCGTTCATTTTCCACTGCAGCTCAGGGATATCCCACGCCAGCTTCTGCGAAAGAGCGTGGACTCGAGCCGCTTCAGTTTCCTCCCTGGCTCTGAGCTGCTGCGTCAAATCAGAGCTTATCTTCTGGAGGAGACAGATCAGCTCAGAAAAGGCCTTCTCACTCTTCTCCACTGCTTTATTAGCAGAGAAATGGATAGCGTTCCTTTCTTCTTCAAGCAGAAGGGGATATTTCTTTTTCTCCTGCTTTTTCTCCTGGATGTATTTGAGACTCTCCTCCAGCTCTCTCTGCTTCTCAGTCCGTTCTGCTTCAGCTGACACTGTGTCGTGGCCTTTGTGTTCATCCACAGAGCAGAGGTAGCAGATACACTGCTGATCAGTACGGCAGAACATCTTCATCACCTCCCCATGATGAGAGCAGATCTTCTTCTCGAGACTCTTGGAGGGTTCCACCAGCTTGTGTTTCTTTAATGGAACCACACTGTAATGAGGCTGGAGATGTTTCTCACAGTAAGAGGTCAGACACACCAGACAGGACATGCTGGCTTTTCGTTTACTCCCAGTGCAGTAATCACAGGCCACATCTCCAGGTCCAGCAGGAGCAGCTTGGAGTTCAGGCTTCTTCAGTTCTTCTACTAAATCTGCCAACATGGTACTTTTCCCCAGCACAGGCCTCGGGGTGAATAAGTACCTACACTGAGGGCAGCTGTAGATCTGTTCAGGCTCCTCTCCATCCCAGTGGGTTTTAATACAGTCCATGCAGTAGCTGTGTCCACAGGCAAGAGTCACTGGATCCCTCACTAGATCCAGACAGATGGAACAAGAGAAGGTTCCCTGGTCCAGCTGAACTCTTTTCTCCGCCATCTCACCTCCCGGTGTCAGCAAGAGTCAAACTGCAGATCTGAAATGGGGAGGGAACAAAGATATGTGTGTTAAAAACTTTTGAAAACATTAAAATGTTTAGAAATAAACCAACTTTCCTAAACATGGGACTTAAAGTGGAAATACAGTTGGGCAGAGTAAAGTGAAACCTCCAGTCTGGGAGAATCTGAAGCCAAACAAACACAAAAGGTGATACATTCTTATTTTAAATGATGAGATCCTAGAATTTCTATGAACGAGACACGAGGACTCTAAACACAGCTGCATCACACTTTTATCCTCATTGTTATTCTTATTTGTGAAGCCTTTTGAAAAGAGAAAACGTATAAAGAGCTAGCATTGAGCTCAAGTGTGTTTTAAGCAGGTGAAGACACAACTTCTCTGCTGCCTCTGTCACGAAAACAAACAGTGATTTTTAATGGTCAAAGTTAGCCAGTATAAGCGCTGTTCTTTCTTGTAAATGTACCATTTGATTAAGCATAATAGGTAACTTCTTGGCATGTTAATAATTACCTGTTAACCAACAAATGATTCTGACTAGCTAATCCCTCAGTCTGAAATAATATTAAATTCAATATAGCCTACAGGTGTTATGGGTGAAGATAAGTCAGCAAAATGTGCTGGTGTTACGACACTGCAATAATAATCAAGACTCTGGGAGGCTGGTCACTGTAGAGGGGCTGTATACTTCAGGGACATTAGAAATATCATACTTAGTTTTAGGACATTCCTTAGCTTAGGTCCTTAGGGTGTGCTAGTTCGGTGTCTTCAAGCTAAATGGGCAGGTTTTTCCCCCCATATTTAATCTTACTGACGTTTTTTTTTTTGGGTGGGGGTGGAGGGGGCAGAAACAAGTCTAGTAGTCAGACACTTCCAAGATGGCGAGGGATATGTATGGTAAATAAAAGACCTGATTAAAATGAGTAGCCTACTAATCAATGCATAGTGTGTGTTACTCACCGAAAACTGCTGAGAATACAATATCAGTTCTGTCTTTCCCGCCTGAACACGTTATAACAAAGAGGAATTGTTTGGAACTATATAGAACGTTGAGCAGTGGTGAGATCAAAGCCTGTTGACACTCTGGAACGCTCTATCGTGCATGACATTACTTTATTATCTTTCTAAAATGCGGAAGAAAAATTATCTTACAAACGACTCGAGAAGTCACTTCCATTGAAGTCTATACATTTTAAATCTAATTGTTTATATCCTACACATTGATTCATGGGGAATATAACCCATGAAGAGTTGCTTTTTTGAAATCCAACAATCACACTTTAACTGTATACAGTGAGCTGACCATGTTTGTCCTTCTGCTAAAGTTAGCGCATATTTTAATAATGTACCTTCACTGAAGCAGTGGTGAGAACGCCCTCATATTATCATGTTGATCTTAGACTCACAGAATCTACAGAGTAAGAAATGTCAAGACTGATCTGAAGCGAACTCACCAGTTTGTTTTGCTCTGCCTGATGAGGTAGAAAGTCTTCTCCCCGTTGAAATAGAAACTGTTGGATCCTTTCTTGAATGTGTCCTCGTGTGGAAAAAAGACAAACAGGAGCTGCACACAGGTAACTGAATCTCGTCTAATGGTTCAGGAGACTCAAAACAACAAAAACAACGGCTTTCTTCATTCTTCCTATTCAAACTGGTTTCCGGTATGCTTCTTCTTCTTGTGGTTTGAAGGCGGTTGACGTCCAGATTATTGGTGCACTAGCGCCACCTTCTGCCCCGGAGTATGAATCAGACACTACACATACTGTAAATCCCTTCACAATCAAGTAAGGGGGAACATATGGAAATAACTTTGTTAAAGACGTACCCTGCTTTCCAACACCAGTACTTGCATACTATTTAGACATGCCAGAAAAAGAATAAGGACGGGCATGTAAAATGAACCCTGCGTTCCAAATCACATACTCTTTCTTTTTACTACACTACATACTAAAGTACAGAAGAGTTTTAGGGCCACAGGAGAGAAAAAAAATCAGATAAGGAAGACTCTTTTTTCATTATGTCGAGAAATGTCAAGAATAAAGACGAATACTCCAGAATGCTATTTGAGTTAGTGGGGCATCTAGGTATTTTCAGCATACTACAATTGACATGCATGTATTGGGACATATTAACTCTTTTTCTAACATACTAAATAATAGGGAAGTATGGGTATTGGAACGCAGGAGAAGTATGTCAAAAATACCAGGATGCCCAAATACATCCCATTTCATTTTGAAGTATGGAAACCAGCACAATTTAGTATGTAGTATAGTAAAAGGGAAAAGTATGTGATATGGAACATAGGGTTCATTAGTAAATAATGGACTATATCCTATGGCCTAAGCATTTTTTTCAAGTCAATGTAACCTTTATTATCCAAAAATTGGAACATGTCAGTTTTAAGAGCTATATATCTGAAAATCTTTAGTGGACACAACAGCTCCTGCTCTTCCCTACAATCCTCCCTCCCTGCCCCCTCTGTCCCACATAGCTTGCCACACAATTGATTGTTTTTCCACCAGAATTCACACCTAACCTCTGCCCTATTGATATTAATTTGCATTTATATTCTTCCATTGTTCCAAGCGTTACCTGTCCTCCCTGATTTACAATTATTATGATTACCTTAAGGATCGTCAAAACCCTTGAATTTCTCAACAAGACACATTTTAAAAAGGGACAAAAAAGGGGTTTCCGGTAAGAGTTTGACTTGCTCGGTGCAGCTTTATTTAACACTTCAACATTTTACAAGTTGACAATTTGTTCAGAGTTAAATTGGAGCGAAGTGAAATATGAAAAAGAAAGTGATTCAAGGTGGATTATTCTCTGCAATTCAACAAAAAAAAACAGATGTCAACAAATAATTACAGACATCCTTTAGGAATCATGAATACTGGACTTTATTATTTGTGAGGATATGCGTAAGTTAAACTCTCTAGCGAGTTCCACATATGTTGTGTATGTTGAACCAGTAATGACCCAAAAGATACTTGGTGGAATATTACATGTATTGCTGTAGAATCACATTTCCCTTCAGCATTCAATTTCAAGAAGTACGGAGAACAATAGGTAGTTCAACAATCCATTAAAGCACAGAAAGTTTCTGTGTTCTTGCCAATGTAATATCTAAACTAAAGTCATCATGAGCTGAAGGTCAGGTCGGAGCAGCTCAGAGCGGGACAGCTCGCTTTTAAGAATCTGGGTGGTGTTTCCACCGCTGACCCTCCCTTACTGGTAGGGCGGTGTTTATGACCCTACCCTACACATACTGGAAGGGAGAGGTTTAGGCTGGACGGCGATAGACGCCGCTAGAATATGGGTCAAAGTTTCGGGCTGTGGAACAACTGTGGTCAAGCCTAGTCTAGTCTAGTGAACTCAACAGTGTCCTCAAACAGGTAAAGACCAAGTCCAACATAGAGAGGCTCAGTGAACGTTGTCTGGACTCTGTAGAGGAGAGTCATGGTGTTGGTTTCAGAGATGCTGTAGAAGGACAGAACACCTGCACTGTGATCCAGGTACACTCCCATTCTGTAGGAATAAGGACCTGGGGCGGGAGTGTCGACTTTGTTGTACCAAAAGACATTAGAGTCTTCCTCACTATCAAAACTCCAAGAAATGTCATTGAATCCAAATTTACTTTCACGGTTTGCTCTGCTGATGTTCTTGTATGCGACTGCTACATAAAGTCCATCCCCGCTCCACTCCACCTCCCAGTAACAACGTCCAGTCAGCCTCTCTTTACTCAGGGCCTGATAATAACTAGTGAATCTGTCGGGGTGACTGGGATAAGACACATTTGGACCAGTAGTTGTTGCTTTCCTGTTCCCCTCAGACAATAGCATATGTCTGCTCGCTGTGTTTGGATCCAGTGTCAATTGACATGCATATCTTAAGAAGTCAGCTCTGGTCTTGGGCTCTGGTTGTGGCAGTAAAACATCCACTGCAGTCTCTATCAGTGACAGGTCCGTCCATGTCTGTCTCAGAGCGTCCTGTAGTTTATCTCTGGCTTCTGACACAGCTGCTGGCAAATCCTCAAAGTAGTTTAGAGCATGCATATTGATGCTGGATGAGTGTGTATAGTCACTGAGTGGTGGCAGTGAGGGGAAGTCCATTAGAAAATGGTTGTGATCTTCTGTGTTTGAGAGCGTCCTCAGCTCAGCTTCTTTCCTCTTCAGCAGAATGATCTCCTCCTCCAGCATCTCCTGAATAGCTTTGACTCGACCCACTTCAAATTCCTGTAGTGATACGAGTTGATCCTTCAAATCAGAGCTTTTTATCTGGATGACACGGATCAGCTCAGTGAATGTCTTCTCACAGTGCTCCACTGCTTCATCAGCAGAGCCATTGAAAGACTCCACCTGCTGTTGGAGCCGCTTCACATCTTTTTCTCTGTCCTGGATTTTCTGCTGGATGTTTAGTCGACTCTCCTCCAGCTCTTTCTCCCTCTCAGTACGTTCTGCTGCAGCTGACACTGTGTCGTGGCCTTTGTGTTCGTCCAAAGAGCAGAGATAACAGATAGTCTGCTGATCAGTACGGCAGAACATCTTCATCACCTCATCATGACGAGAGCAGAGGTTCTCCTGGAGATCTTTGGAGGGTTCCACCAGCTTGTGTTTCTTTAATGGAACCACATTGTAATGAGGCTGGAGGTGTTTCTCACAGTAAGAGGTCAGACACACCAGACAGGACTTGAAAGCTTTCCGTTTTCTACTAGAGCAGTAATCACAGGCCACATCTTCAGGTCCAGCATAGCAGTGATCAGCAGGAGCAGCTTGGAGTCCAGTCTTCTTCAGTTCTTCTACTAAATTTGCTAGCATGGTACTTTTCACCAGCACAGGCCTTGGGATGAACAAGTGCCTACACTGAGGGCAGGTGTAGATTTGTTCAGGCTCCTCTACATCCCAGTGGGTTTGAATACAGTCCATGCAGTAGCTGTGTCCACAGGGAACAGTCGCCGGATCCCTCAGTAGATCCAGACAGATGGAACAAGAGAAGCTTTCCCGGTCCATCTTAACTCTTTTCTGCGCCATTTCACCTCCCGGTGTCAGCAAGAGTCAAACTGCAGATCTAAAGGGGAGGGAACAAAGATATGGACTATAGAGTTAAAACATGCTCAACTTCACAACATTCAAGATTATAGAAAATAAACCAAATTTATTAAACAATTACCTTTTACACAGCCAGTAATAAAAGGTGATAAATTCACTTCCGATCGACAGAAATCCATAAATTAATTTTGGATTGACATAATCCAAATAATAAATGAGGCAGACATTTCCAAGATCGTGAGGGCTATTTAGGGCTTAATTTATACCATGTAGATATCCAATGATCGATGCTAAACAGCAATAAAGTTTAATCATAAACTCATTTGTTCCAAAAATAAAGGCTATTTATGAAGAAAAAAAAGGACTCATACAGCATTTTCCTGAAACTGGCCCTGCGTTCCAATAACCATACATTCTGCTATTTAATTCAGTAGAAATAAGATTTAAAAGTACTTAAAGCTGCAGTTGATCGTTTCAGCCGTTGGGATCCCAACGGCTGTTTTCCCAACGCTCTACCTGCTGTAGCTCCTCCCTCTGAACGACAGCTATGCGCGTTCATGTGAATTCAGTTACATTGACAGGAGACAAACACCATGTCCGATTCCGAGGTGATTAAACATTAGTAATGATAACTACATACGTAGGCCTACATATTGAGCATACATTTTAATCACAGACATACCATGTATGTTAGCTTAAAATCATTGTAAGTGTGCTGGTAGGCCTAACAAAAGTAGCTGTAACAGCCAGGCAAGATAGCAAACTAATTGTAACAGAGCGGAGAGGTGTGTGTGTATCTCCTACTATCTATGCTCCTGCTCTGACCGCAGCTGGGAGGGGCTGCTCGGGGCTGCTGCGCGAGGAGCGGGCTGCGTGTCAGTGCTCCCGCTGCTCGTTGAGAAGTGGTGATACTTGCTTTGGCGAAAAAAGTCACCAAAAGCTAGATTTGTCGCTTGTCGCTGTTTTGAAAAAAAAAGTCGCCAGGGGGGCTGACAAGTCACTAAATATAGCGACAAAATCACTTTGAGTTGGCAACACTGAGCACAGGACGAGGGCTATATAGGGCCAGCGGACGTCCTGCTGCTAGCAGCAGGCAGCCTAGGGGCAGAGGAAGGGGACGAGGTCGCGGTCGGAGAGGTCTTGATGTGATAGGGCAAGAAGACATGGCCGGTGTAGTTTTTTTCAAGCTCTCTCCGTCTCCCTTTCAGCAGTCAACTTTTCAACATTCGTCTTTCCTCGTTTTTTTGCTGTCTTAGCGGTGTTAGTTGTTGGTATCCTGGGAATGGTAAATTGAGGGTTCGTTTGTGAAGACATTGCTACTCGCTGTCCGCCGTAGTAGCCTAGTACCAAACAGTAGGCTAGTGTCAGACTGCTAGGGTTGTGAACCCTCACGCAACTGACGCATCAACGTCGTTGCCAAGGTCCCACAGGAAATAAGAACGGAGAATCTGACCTCGCTCTGATTGGTCAAAATTAACATGAGCGGTGGCAATTTTGGGGGGCAGCACACAGAGGCAGGGGGGAGCAAAGTGATAAAAATATATTTTCAGACCACTTCACCAACATATAGCTGAATGGCTATTATGACAGTTTTGCAAAATATTACAGTAAAAAAAACTCTCAACTGCAGCTTTAAGTAAAAGTATGTCCCAATTGTTTGCTAACTAGATTATTTTTGTGGTCAGCGCTGTAGTATGTAGAATAGAAAAAAAGAAAGGGTGTGCGATTTGGAACGCAGGGACAATGTAGTATCTATATACCTTATTAGTTTGAGTTTAGTTAGCATAGAAATCAATGCAAATTATGTGTTTCTCACCGAAAATTGCTGAACATATAATCACTGCTGTGTTTCCCGCCTGAACACGTTGCAACAAAGAGGGACTGTTTGGAACTAGAACGTTAGGTGAACAACTTGACTGTGCGGTGGAGATCAAAGCCTGTTGAAACTATCAGCGCTCTATCGTACATGACGTCACTTCTAGTTTAATTTTGTAAAACGCGGTAGAAAATGTATCTCGCAACAACAACTCTATGCGTCACTTCAATGTGCATTTATGTTTATACATTTAAGATCAAGCGTTTCCTCATTAAACACACATTGAGTCATGGGGTATATAACCTGAAAGTTGCTTTTTGAAATCCAACAGTCAAACTTTAGTGAGCTGGCCATGTGGCGCAGACAGTTTGTTCTTCTGCAAAAGATCGGCAAATATTCGGCGCATATTTTAATAATGTAGGCTACCTTCACTGAAGCAGTGGTGAGAACGCCTACATAATATCATGTTCATCTTAGACTCACAGAATCTACAGAGTAAGAAATATCGAGACTGATCTGAACCGAACTCACCAGTTTGTTTTGCTCTGCCTGATGAGGTAAAAAGTCTTCTCCTCGCTGGAAGTTAAACTGTTGGATCCTTTTCGCCTTGTTCTTCTTTCTTCAGTGTGTTTTCGGGTGAACAAAGACAAACAGGAGCTGCTCAGCGGTCACTGAGCCTCGTAAGGTTCAGGAAACACGGAAAACAACACATTTCTTCCTTTCTTGTACCGCCTGTTCAGACTGGTTTCCGGTATGCTTCTTCTTCTTGTGATTTTAAGGCAGTTGGCGTCCAGCTCAATGGCGCACTAGCGCTACATTCTGCCCCGGAGTATGAATTACACACTACACAAACAATCCTTCAAAATCAAATGAGGGATAAAACAATTAAGACAATTTAAAATAATTCAACAATAAATAAATAATAATTTAGCAATCTGTGTTAAGAAGGATTTTTTGTAGATGATTTTGATGGCTTGTAGCAGTTGCCTTACTGAGGAAGGCAAATTCAAACTGTAGACACAGAGAATGGGACAGATAATGTGTTATGTTGAGGGCGTTAAACGGTTTTGTGGTTGAAGAAAACTTCACTCAAGTCCAATATGAAAACAAATCTTTACGTAGTTTCAAAAGACAATACAGATGATGATGGTTAGCCTTCATGCATGGAGAGAAGACCAGAGACAGCAGCCTGCAAACATGAACACTGGACTGTATGGTGTTTCAGGAGGGCCTCAGTTAAACGCTAATTTAACTTCCAAATGATATTCAGCAGATTTGCATGAAACCCTGCAATGAAGACGAGAAGAAAACACTTTGTTTCCGTTTGTTTATTCAGAATAAAAACATTTGGTTTGTTCACACATCGAATCAGTAAAGTCTGTTTCATTATTCATGTACAGAATAAGTTTGTTTGAGAAGAATCTCAGCAATGTCAAAGAAAATAATGAATCATCTCCTTATTGATAATAATAATGATTGTAATTACACTTCTGCACTTCTATTAGAACAACAAATAAATGTAAATGTGATTATATATACATTTCCTTACAAACGTACAAAGCGCTGAAAACCAAACATCAAGGATAAGGTCTGATGCGTTCTCTCTGAAGACCCATGCAGTGGAAGAGAAACAACAACATTCAAATACATCCGAACAAATCTGGACACATCTTCAAAAATTATTTAAAGTACAGAGAAGTCTCCATGTTCATGCAGAAACATTTCAGTAAGGTTGCGTTCCGAATCGCATACTCTTTCTTTTTTCTATTCTACATACGACGATAAAAATAATCTAGTTAGGGTACAGTAGGCATACTATTGGGACATACTTTTCTCTCTTATTTCATCATAACATTGCGCCTTGATCTTGCCTCTTGCCTTTATATCCGTCGCATCCCCGTTTGTTTTCATATGGAGGCTTCGTCGATGTTACGTCACTTCACGTGCTCACTGGATTGTGGGTCAGAATCGCCCAAATAGGATGCACTTTTCAACACTAACAATCTTGGCCGCATGAAGTAGGACATCCGGGTACTTCTAACCATCCTAAATCTGGCCACAAGAATCGGGACATCCTAAATCTTTTTTCTACATACTATATAGTAGAAAGTATGCGATTCGGAACGCAACCTAAATCTAAACTAAAGTCATCATGAGCAGTGACAGCCTCCATGGCTAAACAGACACAGGAAGGAGAGCCACCTAAAGACACTCAAACACTTACACAACAAATAAGATGTCAAAGTCCCGCCCATCACATTTGATTGACAGCTGAGCTATCCCGTATATCACTTGTGTCTATTTGAGTAGCATGCACTCAGCAGTATCTCCTTGATTATAAAGACAAACTCCAGCGTAGAGCGACTGAGTGAATCTGGTCTGAACTCTGAGGATGAGTCTCATGAACTCGCTGTCACAGAAGACGCTGTAGAAGGACAGAAGACCTGCACTGTGATCCAGGTACACTCCTATTCTGTAGTACGGTTGATATGAGTAGTTTAGCTTTTGGACTTTGTTGTGCCAAAGTGTATAAGTAAGTAGGTGAGTAGTAAAACTTCTATTGTGTCTGTCACAATCTAACATCCAAGATTTGTCATTTTGTCCAAAACTACTTTCACTCCCTGCTCTGCTGATACTCTTGTATGCGACTGCTACATGAGCTCCTCTCCCTGTCCACTCCACCTCAAAGTAACAACGTCCAGTCAGCCTCTCTTTACTCAGGGCCTGACAATATGTAGTGAATCTCTCTGTGTGACTGGAATGAGGCTGTTCTCTCCTCATTCTTGTTGCTTTTCTGTTCCCCTCAGATAATAACAGATCTGTGTTTGCTGTGTTTGGATTCAGTGTGATTTGACATGCATATCTTAAGAAATCAGATCTGATCTTGAGCTCTGGTTGTGGCAGTAAAACATCCACTTCAGTTGTTAGCAGTGACAGGTCCGTCGATATCTGTCTCAGAGCGTCCTGTAGTTTATCTCTGGCTTGTGACACAGCTGCTGTCACATCTTCAAAGTCGTTTAGAGCATGTGCATTTAAGCTGGGTGAGTGTGTATAGTCACCGAGTGGTGGCAGTGAGGGGAAGTCCGTTAGAAAATAGTTTTGATCTTCTGAGTTTGAGAGCGCCCTCAGCTCAGCTTCTTTCCTCTTCAGCTGAGTGATCTCCTGCTCCAACTTATCCTGAAGATCTTTGACTCGACTCACTTCAAATTCCTGTATTGATCTGAGCTGTTCCTTCAAATCGGAGCTTCTTATCTGGATGCCACGGATCAGTTCAGTGAAGGTCTTCTCACTGTGCTCCACTGCTTCATCAGCAGAGCCATTGAAAGTCTCCACCTGCTGTTGGAGCCGCTTCACATCTTTTTCTCTGTCCGTGATTCTCTGCTGGATGTTTAGTCGACTCACGTCGAGCTCTCTCTGCTTCTCAGTTCGTTCTGCTTCAGCTGACACTGTGTCGTGGCCTTTGTGTTCATCCACAGAGCAGAGGTAGCAGATACACTGCTGATCAGTACGGCAGAACAAATTCATCACCTCATCATGAAGACAGCAGAGGTTCTCCTGGAGATCTTTTGAGGGCTCCACCAGCTTGTGTTTCTTTAATGGAACCACATTGTAATGAGGCTGGAGGTGTTTCTCACAGTAAGAGGTCAGACACACCAGGCAGGACTTGAAAGCTTTCCGTTTTCTACTAGAGCAGTAATCACAGGCCACTTCTTCAGGTCCAGCATAGCAGTGATCAGCAGGAGCAGCTTGGAGTCCAGTCTTCTTCAGTTCTTCTACTAATTCTGATAACATGGTGCTTTTCACCAACACAGGCCTCGGGGTGAATAAGTACCTACACTGAGGGCAGCTGTAGATTTGTTCAGGCTCCTCTACATCCCAGTGGGTTTGAATACAGTCCATGCAGTAGCTGTGTCCACAGGCAAGAGTCACCGGATCCCTCAGTAGATCCAGACAGATGGAACAAGAGAAGGTTCCCTGGTCCAGATTAACTCTTTTCTGCGCCATTTCACCTCCCGGTGTCAGCAAGAGTCAAACTGCAGATCTAAAGGGGAGGGAACAAAGATATGGACAATAGAGTTAAAACATGCTCAACTTCACAACATTCAAGATTATAGAAAATAAACCAAATTTATTAAACAATTACCTTTTACACAGCCAGTAATAAAAGGTGATAAATTCACTTCCGATCGACAGAAATCCATAAATTAATTTTGGATTGACATAATCCAAAATGAGGCAGACATTTCCAAGATCGTGAGGGCTATTTAGGGCTTAATTTATACCATGTAGATATCCAATGATCGATGCTAAACAGCAATAAAGTTTAATCATTGACTCACTTAAATAAAATAGGCTATTTATGAAGGGAAAAAAAGGATTCATACAGCATTTTCCTGAAACTGGCCCTGCGTTCCAATAACCATACCTTCTACTATTTAGTTCGGTAGAAATAAGATTTAAAAGTACTTAAGTAAAAGTATGTCCCAATTGTTTTCTAACTAGATTATTTTTGTGGTCAGCGCTGTAGTATGTAGAATAGAAAAAAAAAGAAAGGGTGTGCGATTTGGAACGCAGGGACATTGTAGTATCTAATATACCTAATTAGTTTGAGCAGAGCCGGCCCGAGGCATAAGCGAAATATGTCCCGTAAAAGAAAAAGAGCTCCAAGCCCAATCCAGAGGACCCTCCATAATATTTTATTTTATATTAATATTTTTATGGAAAATCCATGTGTCCTTCTTCAGTAGCTTCTAATTCGTCTGACCCAGTGTCTCCAAATTATTTGTTCACACAAAATTTCTCAGATTTATCCTCTTAATTTTCCTCTCAAATTGCACCAGATTCATGCATTTCACTTTAAAAAGGTTAAAAAAAATCTCACGGGGGGGCATACCCCCGGATCCCCCTAGGAGGTCTGAATCTTGGCTGTCTAATATTTTCGCACAGCTGCACAGTGGAGGCACTAGCGGAAAACACTGGGTGTGTGAATGATATTTAACAAAGATCTATAGTTTCAGCAGCACTAACATTGGAGAGGGCCCCCCTAATCATATTTCGCTTAGGGCCCCCTGAAGGCTTGGGCCGGCTCTGAGTTTGAGTTTAGTTAGCATAGAAATCAATGCAAATTATGCGTTTCTCACCGAAAATTGCTGAACATATAAATCACTGCTGTGTTTCCCGCCTGAACACGTTGCAACAAAGAGGGATTATTTGGAACTAGATGAACAACGTGCGGTGGAGATCAAAGCCTGTTGACACTATCAACGCTCTATCGTACATGACGTCACTTGTAGTTTAATTTTTAAAAATGCGGTGGAAAATGTATCTCGCAACAACAACTCTATGCGTCACTTTAATGCACATTTATGTTTATACATTTAAAATCAAGCGTTTCACATTGAGTCATGGGGTATATAACCTGAAAGTTGCTTTTTGAAATCCAACAGTCAAACTTTAGTGAGCTGGCCATGTGGCGCAGACAGTTTATCCTTCTGCAAAAGTTCGGCGCATATTTTACTCATGTAGGCTACCTTCACTGAAGCAGTGGTGAGAACGCCTACATAATATCATGTTCATCTTAGACTCACAGAATCTACAGAGTAAGAAATATCGAGACTGATCTGAACCGAACTCACCAGTTTGTTTTGCTCTGCCTGATGAGGTAAAAAGTCTTCTCCTCGCTGGAAGTTAAACTGTTGGATCCGTTTCGCCTTGTTCTTCTTTCTTCAGTGTGTTTTCGGGTGAACAAAGACAAACAGGAGCTGCTCAGCGGTCACTGAGCCTCGTAAGGTTCAGGAAACACGGAAAACAACACATTTCTTCTTCTTGTACCGCCTGTTCAAACGGGTTTCCGGTATGCTTCTTCTTCTTCTTGTGATTTTAAGGCAGTTGGCGTCCAGCTCAATGGCGCACTAGCGCTCCATTCTGCCCCGGAGTATGAATTACACACTACACAAACAATCCTTCAAAATCAAATGAGGGATAAAACAATTAAGACAATTTAAAAAAAATCAACAATAAACAATAAATAAATAATAATTTAGCAATCTGTGTTAAGAAGGATTTTTTGTAGATGATTTTGATGGCTTGTAGCAGTTGCCTTACTGAGGAAGGCAAATTCAAACTGCAGACACAGAGAATGGGACAGATAATGTGTTATGTTGAGGGTGTTAAACGGTTTTGTGGTTGAAGAAAACTTCACTCAAGTCCAATATGAAAACAAATCTTTACATAGTTTCAAAAGACAATACAGATGATGATGGTTAGCCTTCATGCATGGAGAGAAGACCAGAGGGGTGTACTACGAAGCGAGATTAAGGGCCGAGCGAGGTCTGTTGAGTCTGAAGCGAGAGTTTTCAGTATCACAAAAGGTGGCTCTCTTTTTACCTGGCTAGATCACCGTGGTAACAGAGGCTGCACGGCTAACCTGCTCCGACCAGTTTTTGTTCCGAGTTTGAGCTTAAATTTGGCTCTTAGAGCGCTGCCCTTTAAGAAACCTTTGGAAATCCTGCAGACCTGACAATATTGTCTGAGCGCTACATTCTCACTGAGGTAACTTGTTAAATCAGTAAACTTATTCATCAGTAAGTTAATGAACGGGACGAAGCCGTGACATTAGGCTCAGAGTAATGCCAGGGTCTTTTCTGAGTTGTATAGACACAATTAGCTTATTTATACCTAATGGTTGACATGGTCAAATGGTAGGTAGACTAACAACATGTTCAGCAATGATGATAAACAGACACAAGACGCAACTCCACCTAAAGACACTTAAAACATCTAAACAACAAATGAGAAGATTTCAAAGTCCCACCCATCACGTTTGATTGACAGCTTATCTCTGCAGTAGAGGAAATGCCACAACAAGCTCTCAGCAACACACGTGAATACAAATAATTTAAAGGGTGAAAACAGAGTTTGTCCCACTGTCAATGAATTAACTTTAATAACTGTCTATGTGAGTTTACAAAACTCAGAGGTGTCTCCAAACGTGTACAGACAAAGTCCAGCGTAGAGCGGCTGAGTGAACGTTGCCTGGACTCTGTGAAGGAGAGTCATGGTCATGGTTTCAGAGACGTCGTAGAAGGACAGAAGACCTGCACTGTGATCCAGGTACACTCCTACTCTGGAGGACCGAGGACCTGGAACGGAAGTTTTGACTTGGTTGTACCAAAAGTCATAACTTGTTTTGTTACAATCCAACGCCCAAGATTTTTCATTGAATCCAAATCTACTTTCACTTCTTCCTCTGCTGATAGTCTTGTATGCGACTGCTACAGAAACCCCTCTCCCTCTCCACTCCACCTCCCAGTAACAACATCCAGTCAGACTCTCATTACTCAGGACCTGACAAAATGCCGTGAATCTGTCTGTGTGGGTAGAATAAGTCGGATTTTGTCCAATTCTTTTTGCTTTCATGTTCCCCTCAGATAAAAACAGATGTGTGCTCGCTGTGTTTGGATCAAGTTTGATTTCGCGTGAAAATCTTAAGATGTCCGCTCTGGTCTTGGGCTCTGGTTGTGGCAGTAAAACATCCACTTCAGTCTCTATCAGTGACAGGTCCGTCCATGTCTGTCTCAGAACGTCCTGTAGTTTATCTCTGGCTTGTGACACAGCTGCTGTCACATCTTCAAAGTGGTTTAGAGCATGGATATTGATGCTGGATGAGTGTGTATAGTCACTGAGTGGTGGCAGTGAGGGGAAGTCCGTTAGAAACTGGTTGTGATTTTCTGTGTTTGACAGTGCCCTAAGCTCAGCTTCTTTCCTCTTCAGCTGAGTGATCTCCTTCTCCAGCATCTCCTGAAGAGCTTTGACTCGACTCACTTCAAATTCCTGTATTGATCTGAGCTGTTCCTTCAAATCAGAGCTTCTTTTCTGGATGACACGGATCAGCTCAGTGAAGGTCTTATCACTGTGCTCCACTGCTTCATCAGCAGAGCCATTGATATCCTCCACCTGCTGTTGGAGCCGCTTCACATCTTTTTCTCTGTCCGTGATTCTCTGCTGGATGTTTAGTCGACTCACGTCGAGCTCTCTCTGCTTCTCAGTTCGTTCTGCTGCAGCTGACACTGTATCGTGGCCTTTGTGTTCATCCACAGAGCAGAGGTAGCAGATACACTGCTGATCAGTACGGCAGAACAAATTCATCACCTCATCATGAAGACAGCAGAGGTTCTCCTGGAGATCTTTGGAGGGTTCCACCAGCTTGTGTTTCTTTAATGGAACCACATCAAAATGAGGCTGGAGGTGTTTCTCACAGTAAGAGGTCAGACACACTAGACAGGACTTCAAGGCTTTCCGTTTTCTCCCAGTGCAGTAATCACAGGCCACATCTTCAGGTCCAGCGTAGCAGTGATCAGCAGGAGCAGCTTGGAGTCCAGTCTTCTTCAGTTCCTCCACTAAATCTGCTAACATGGTACTTTTCACCAGCACAGGCCTTGGGCTGAAGGTGTGCCTACACTGAGGGCAGCTGTAGATTTGTTTACGATCCTCTCCATCCCAGTGGGTTTTAATACAGTCCATGCAGTAGCTGTGACCACAGGCAAGAGTCACTGGATCCCTCAGTAGATCCAGACAGATGGAACAAGAGAAGCTTTCCCGGTCCAGATTAAGTCCTTTCTGTGCCATTTCACCTCAGTCAGTGTCACCTGCCCTGTTTGTACAGTGAATGGGGCCAGTCAGCTCCTAGCTGCACGTCACCACATGTTGGTTCCAACCATCTTCATACTGTGAATCTAAAAGGGAGGGAACAAGGACATATATGAATGAAGTGGAGCATTAGTTTCAGGTAAAACATGCTCAACATTTGAGAACTTGAAGTTTAAAAAAACAGGAAACTTTTGTAAAACATGAGTGTCTTGAGAAAAATAAATCTCCAGTTAGCAAAAATCATTAGCCTCGCAAGAAAATAAATTCAGCTTTTATTTACAATGATGTGATCCAAGAATGTGTATAAAAGGTGAATACCTCGGACAGTTAGCCTGGCGGGACCAGTCTGATCTTTCCGGCTGCACATTTGTTTCTCTCCCGCAGATCAGTATGGCCTTTCTCTAATCTCCCTGGAGAGGAGCCTGTTCAAAAAAGGACCAGGCCAATCAGGCCTTGCTTTCTTTTCTGTGACATGAATGACATGCAGAGAACGACCACGATTCTAACCCGGGTCAGCTATGAAGAGGACTGAGACTCTATGGAGGGGGGGTGCTCCAACCACTTCACCACGTGCGCCCAAGGCCCCGCTTTCTGACGTAACGTTAATTCCTTATAGTGGGAGGCACTTTCTAATTGGTTCGCGTAGTCGTCAATCTAGCTTCGTTTGAACATCCTTATCTCACAAGCTTATTTGTCGATCCATGATGACGTCAATGACTACAAGAACCAATCAGCGGCTACTCAACAGCAGTAGCTCTGATTCAGCTGATTGACGGAGTGATACACTAGACTGCACAGGTGTGAGTTGGCGTAGTAATACAATGGTCGAACTACGCCTGAAATAAAGTTAAAAAATAAACAGCTACCTGGTGGCTAACTAAAGCAGTGAAAAATAGTAAAAAATATCAATCCAGTGTTGTTGAACTGATTTTTTTTTAGGTAAGCATTTATATATGTTTATAGAAAACTTGTTAAATCTGGTCACCTCTGCAACAATACAAGGCTAAATTATGCTAGCTTGAATTCTCCAACAAGGTCCATTATGTGACTGCGTTGAAAGCCATCTCCATAATGTAACATGTTAAGTATACCTAAGTATCTCATACAATCCCACTTCAAAAATACTGAACTATCCCTTTAAAGCTGCAGTGTGTAGAATTTTGGGTTTTATTTCCTTGCAGATTTTGTAGAAAGTAATTATAATATCCATAAGTACGTTTAATTTAGTGCATAATAGCTGAACATTTTTTTTTTAATTATTATTTTTTCCCTTAGAAAGGGTCTCATATATGTCCATATTTCTGCATATTTTGGACCAAGGCCTAGTGCCGCCATCTTGAAAGTGTCATAGTTGGAATGTCATCAGGTGCATTGTTTAAAATTTATAATTGTTCTTGTCCTTGAAGGCCACTGTAGCTTCTGTTATTATTCTAAAGGGGTGGGGTTACCCAGGGAGTGTTGCATTCTAGAACTTTCAAGAACTTTCTTGATGATGTCATATTACACACTGCACCTTTAAGTACTGGAAAAACCAAGTTGGCCCGCTTCGTTCACATTCCCTTTGTTTACATACCAGCTTACAGAGCCTAGGCTGTGTATTCGCTGATTTTTTTTTCAGCGAGACACAGTACAGACAAGTGGCAGATTGTGAGGAGATGTTCACTGATTGACAAAAAAGTGATTTTTCAACCAACATTCACCAGAATGACCTAGTATTTCTTTACATCCTTTTAGGTATACGTTTACCTGCACTACCTACTGTTCATACTATACTTTGTCTATTCATATCAGTGCTGTGGCTGATTCATATCTCCCCCTAACTATTTCTACTACATTCCATATGTACCCTAAATATCATTGTTCATCATATATATTACTCAGCACGTTACTGACTGATGCACTTCTGGTTAAAGTTAGGCACTACACTGCATTTGTTTGTCTCAGTAGGCCAATCAACATTCTCTGAGATGGCAATAAGATATAATCTTAAACTCACTAGTTGTGCTGGTTTATGAAAATGCCTTAACAAATATGGCAATTGAAGCGTTAGGAAAATAAAAATGCACACATACTGTAAACTAACTCATGCTAACACGCCCCTTCCGTCCAAAATTTAATTTGAAAGAAAAAACAGATGAGTAGCCTACCTCCCTTCTGGCAAGACGCCGTTCTCCAGAAACAAATTATAATATACAAAATTAATATAAGTGTATTCAAGGTAGTTATCAATGCATAGTATACGTTGCTATTCACCGAAAATTGTTCGAATCACAATCATTGTCTTTCCAACATGAGACATTAAAAACAGACATGATCAAAGCGATTGTTTGGAACTGTAGAACGTTGGCGAGATCAAAGAATGTTTACTTCACTCTTTCACAGCTGTGGAAAGCTCTATTAAACTTGACGTCACTTCCAGTTAGTTTTATTTCTAACGGAAGTAAAATTCTCCGACAAAAACAACTCAACAAGTCCCTATAGAGTGAATTTATGTGCATATATATGTATTTTAAAATGTAGTTCTTATATCATTTCCCTACACATTGATTCGGTGGGGATTCTAACCAGTAAGTTGCTCTGTATAAACGAACACACACCCCCTGCCTACAGTATGCTAACCATGTCGCACTGCTTGTTGTTGTCCCTCTGTTTGACGGGGATTTTTGGCGCATTCTAATCGTCTAACTTATTTTCTACAGTGTGATGTGAACGCCCTGATATTGTCATTTTGATCTCACATAATCTACAAACTTTAATAACGGGATTTATCTGAACTCACCGGTTGGTTTTGCTCGTACGGGATGGAAAAAAGATTATCCTCCTCGCTGAAATGGCAACTGTCAAAATAAAACACTAAACAGTACAAGTTCCGGTCACGGCTTCCAAAGTAAAGGCATATTATAAGAAGTTGTAGCCTCGTATGTTATTGTGTCTGCAATCCATGACTTTAAAGTGGAAAAGAACACTACACTATAGAGAAGTTTAATAAAATGGGTGCAGAAGTGATCAATGAAGGTATGTAGGCTAATTTAACTTTATTTTTTCGATCTTTGGAGGGTTCCACCAGCTTGTGTTTCTTTAATGGAACCACATCATAGTGAGGCTGGAGGTGTTTCTCACAGTAAGAGGTCAGACACACCAGACAGGACTTGAAAGCTTTCAGTTTTCTCCCAGTGCAGTAATCACAGGCCACATCTTCAGGTCCAGCATAGCAGTGATCAGCAGGAGCAGCTTGGAGTCCAGTCTTCTTCAGTTCCTCCACTAAATCTGCTAACATGGTGCTTTTCACCATCACAGGCCTCGGGCTGAAGGTGTGCCTACACTGAGGGCAGCTGTAGATTTGTTTCTTACCCTCTTCATCCAGGTGGGTTGTAATACAGTCCATGCAGTAGTTGTGTCCACAGGGAACAGTCACCGGATCCTTCAGTAGATCCAGACAGATAGAACAGCAAAGTATCTCCCGGTCGAGCTGAAATCCTGCTTGCGCCATTTCTCCTCTCTGTGTCAGCAACTGTGTGAGTTTCACTTCCTTAAAACTGCAACTAGTTTGAGCTCTGATCTGAACAACATGTGTGTGTGCAGTGACTGGGGCCTCTCCGCTTGGTTCCACCCACCTTCAAACTGTAGATCTAAAGGGGAGGGAACAAGGACATGTATGGCAGGACAAAGTGCAGCTGGCAGGGAGCATTTATCAAGCTTTGACTGAAAAGCTGGTCCATTAGTCAAGTCAAGTCAAATCAAACTTTATTGTAAATTCCTAAGATATGCAGGCATACGTAAGGATCGAAATGGCATTTGTCCCTTCTGTTGTTCCACGGTCAGGAAGGAATCCACATTGTTCCTCTTCCATCTTAGGTCGACTATCGGTCGAACCCTCCTTTCCCGCTTTTTTAATAGAGGAACCAGCGACCTGTGCTCCACTCCTTAGACACTGTCCCAGACTTCCTCGCAATGTTGAAGAGACATGTCATCCAAGACAGCCCTTCCACACCAGAGCTTTCAGCATTTCTGGATGAACTCATTGATCTGGAGCATTGCCACATATCCCGGAAGCATTGTGCACCAGGCGCCTGCCGATGAGCCCTCCGTCCGGGCCTGGCTCCAGAAGGGGGTCAAAGGCGTGCTCTTATTATGACGCTCTGACCACTGTGCCACGAGCGCCCCCAGTAGCTGTGTTTTTAAATATGGCGGGCATGAGGTTTGAGTTGGTCTGGTTGGTCAGGAAAATCCCTCCTCTGGCCATTGACATAGGCGGTTCACATTTTCTAGCCCAGCTCAATCCTGGAGTTGGGCATGTCACCATTTTTTACAGCCCAGAGCCAGCTCTCTGGCCGGTGTGAAACCAAAAAACTGGCTCTAACTGGGCTCTAGCTCCGATTTTGCGTCGCTGTGAAAGGGGCAACTGATACCTAAATCCTAACCCTCATATTAATCCAATACCACCAGACATTACAGGAAAACATTTCACGGCACTATGAGTCATTTAACTTGAATTTACCTCCACTGTTCCTTCCTGCACTTGTCAGTGATTGAATGCAATGAGCATTAGGACCCAGAGGAGAGGAGAGCAGCTGCCAGTGCCCATGCTGTAAATATAGCGGTGTGTTGATCAGAAGCAGCTCGGGGTCATGAGGAGACCTGAACAGACCACATCGAGTTGAACCTTCTCTGTCTTCTATGTGAAGGACCCTAAACAGGAAAGACTTTCCTTTTAAAAAATAAAAAGAGAGAGAGAAAAGAGAGAGAGACTGACTATCTGAGGCTGAAGATTAAGCTGCTGTCCTTGTGAGAGGGTGAGGCGTTCACTGACAATTTGTTCTCTTAATGCTGGGAATCTGTCTGTGTTGGTGCATGTGATCTGAGAATGTTTAAAATGTATTAACTTTATTACCCATTTTAGAATATATCTTAATAATTTGTATTAGTTTTTTTTTCTTTTGTCTGTGTGTGTGTGTGTGTGTGTGTGTGTGTGTGTGTGTGTGGGTTACGTACAAGTAAAAAAAGACTGGAAAAATTAACATATGTGTTATGTATTTTAATTGATTATGTATTATTCAAAGCATTCCAGATACTTTATATATTCTAAGGAAAGTCTATTTTGACCGCCAAAAAACGATGACAATATATCAAAACATTTTCCTTTATTAACATTAATAACATAATGATAATATCTACTTTTAGATTTTTTTAAAGGTCACATATTTTGCTTATTTTTCGGGATCCAAATTAGTAGCTGCTGCTGCTGCTATCGGTGTATGATTGTGTGTGTGATGTGTACAAAACAATGTTAAAGCTCTTTGAGTCTGTGAAAATCAGTGAAAAGCGCTATAAAGGTGTACTGTAGACCATTTACCATTTCTGTTGTGCACTGTCACTCTCTCTCGGTGTATGATTGTGTGTGTGATTGGGTGAATGTGTACAAAACAATGTTAAAGCGCTTTCAGTCTGAGAAAATCAGTGAAAAGCGCTATAAATTTACCATTACTGTTATACTGTATACTGTCACTCTCTCTCTGGCCAGGTGGCAGTTTCCAGTTGAGTAAGGAAGCCTGTGAGGGGACAATTCTCCAGGATGCTTCAGCTTTGCAAAGTCACTAGCGCGCTGTTCATCAGGTGATAGAACTGGCACTTTTGCACTTTTGCACAATTTTCTAGGCACTTTTATATTTATATAGGCTACTTTAAAAAAAAAATGTAATGACCGTTTTTATAGCATCACCTCATTCAGAGATGTCTGTTTTTAAATTACTATTATATATTATTTATTCAGGTTCCAGTCATTTGCACTGGAACTGGCACTTTTTCATTTCACTGTATGTAAAATACTGTTATTTTGTGACCAATAAAAAAAACTTTAATTTCATCAGCAACGGTCGCTCGGCCTGCAGTGACGAACTCATCCAGCAGGAGGCGGTGACGCTCTGCATCAACGTGTCCAAGCAACAGCCGTTTCCCACCGGTATGGAATAATAGGATAATCTATGTGCATACAGTATTCTATGTTCTCTACTGTATACTATTTAATGTAATGCTGCATTTTGTGTATCTCTTCTGCCATTACTGTAGGCTACCACCAGTATGACTGTGTGTGAATGAATGAAACCTGGAACCCTGTAAAGTTGACCTGTTTAAACAAAACTTTGTTTAAGACCAACTTTTTTTGCATTGGCCTTTAACACAAGTTCAGCTTTTGGGGTAACTTCTGTCTTGTATATGTTGCTAATTTTATCCGTTGTGTTTTTCATTTCATTTTATTTTTAGATGTATTTACTAGTATTTTACTATGCTTTTTATTTTCTATGCACATTGTAAAACACTGTGAACCTGTCTGTGAAAAACGCTAGGCTATATAAATACATTTTACTTACTTACTTACTTACTTACTTACTTACTTACTTACTTACTTACTTACTTACTTACTTACAGCAACGGGCATCAAGAAGATACAGATCCCGGTGTATGACGATCCCAATGAGGACTTGTACAGACACTTTGACCGCTGTGCTGATGCGATTCAGAAAGAAGCTAACCGCGGCGGACACAGTGTGGTTTACTGTAAGAACGGACGGAGCCGCTCGGCCACTGTCTGCATCGCCTATCTGATGAAGCACCGCAAACTGACGCTAACCGACGCAATGCAGGTGGGTGGGACAACATGGGTTTTTTTTTTCTCAAGTATCTTTAAATTCTAATTTTTTTTTATTTACTTTTATTTTAGTGGTTTTACATAAGTTTACACATACGGACAAAATACAGAATAAGTAGACACATACAATCCCCCACCCCCTCGCATTAAAAGATAAGACAAATAACAATAACAATAAATAAACACTACCAGGATATTCAAATAAGTAGCAAACATAGTAACAAGGAGACAAGAAAAACATATATTTTTTTAAATACTGTATTTATAGATTTTTTCTCATGCACATGCACACATAACAAACACTTCTCAAGTATCTTTTGTTGAGCAATTTCACATTTACTTATTTTTATTTATTTAACTTTTAATTTATACTCGAGAGATTTATACACATACAGTCCACTTCCATACAGCTTTACCACAGTCTGGAAACGGTCGTATTTATGTATTTGTTTATTTGACAGGGACAATGCACAGCTCGTTAGCAGGACCAGAGTTAGCTGTAAACTAATTTTCATCTGTGTTTAATATATTCTACACATTGTATTTTTAGTTTATTCTCGAAGTGCAATGACCCTAATCCTCTTCCGTAGGGCTCAGCTGTAATTATGGCAGAATGTCTCTTTATTGACCCTGAGGGTAATTTCTTTAGTTTCTGCAGCCAAGTCACATGAAAGATGTAACACATGGTGTTTAGCTAGATGTAGATAAATAACTTAATAAATGTAGATATAGGTAAATAGATGATATACTAAATAAAATTCCCGTACTTTTTTTCTTATACAGTAGTTGTTCCTCAGCCAAGTCGAGGGTCTAAAGGAAAGAAGGTGTTTTTGTACAGATTGTGAAGCCCACTGAGGCTAAATACAATTTGTGATATTGGGATATATAGATAAAACAAATTTGAATTGAAAAGAGATTCCAACAAAATATATTTGTTTTTTCCAACTCCTTTTAAAGGTGCTCCGAGGAACTTTCAGGTTTTGATCACTCTAGCACCCCCTTAGGACAGAAGCGGTAGCGTTTTTACCACGCCAGCTGTTGTTCCTGGGTGAGCGTATATACCCATGACTAAGAACTAAATAAAAATAGCATTCTTTGCACTGATGGTGTCGTTTGCTGTTAGATGTCATTTATGATCATCAGAGGAAAAATTAGACTGTTTCCTCGTAGCATCTTTAAATAGATTATGCCACAAACTGCAGGACAAGGCCTCACTGAGCTTCTGTTAAACGCAGACTCATCATGTTTGAAGGTCGAAAATATCAGTGTTTCAGCTGCAGCAGTGAGTGTGCTGAAAGAGGAGGTTCAGGTTGTGGTGTCTCATTGCCAAGGTGACTGAGTGACTCTATACATTCTCAGCCAATAAAAAAATGTGCAGCCTGTCCTTACTTGACTTATTTCGTAACACGTTTGTTGAAGAGGTCATTACACGGTCAAAAACATGTTCTGCTACCTGTCCATTCTGTGTGTGCCCTGAAAAAAAATTCCAGTGTTAATACACTGGATATATATAACAGTGTTATATAACAGGCATGTTGCTAGCTGCAGTGGGCACCTTTGTTTACATACCAGTTTACAGAGCTTAGGCTGCGTATTAACATTATGATTTTGTTTTTAAACAACAGTACAGTATGCACAGGTAGCAGATAGTGAGAAAATATTCACAGATTTTGATGAAAAAGTGATTTTTAACAACAAGAGTTCTCCAGAATCACTGACTACACCTTTAAATCCTCCTCCTAGTCTAGTTTGGTTTTATTTGTGCAGATAAACAAGATTAAAATGGCAACAATATGCACATAGACATACATAAATGCACTGGTGGGACAAAATAAACCCCAAAGAGCTTATAAAGGATGCCCACCTAACATTAAAATACAATAAGGTAAGGTAAAGAAATACTCACTCGCTGCTGTTTATTTTCATCCACAGAAAGTGAAGACGTCGCGTCACGTGATCGATCCAAACCCTGGATTCATGACTCAGCTGCAGAGGTATGAACAGGAGCTCAAGAAGAGACGAGAGACCAACGTCTGATCGTCCTTAACAACAGACAAGACCGGCAGACAGGCAGGCAGGCAGACAGACAGGCAGACGGACGGACGGGCGGCCGGGCGGCCGGACGGACAGACAGGCAGGCAGGCAGACAAGCAGGCAGACAGACAGACAGACAGACAGACAGACAGACAGACAGACAGACAGGCAGACAGGCAGGCAGACAGACAGACAGACAGACAAACAAACCTTCACAATGTCTTGAAAAGTCCTCATGTGAAAACAGGATTAAATCGACCTGTGTTACGATCATAATTTAAAACTAAATTAAGAAGATTTTAGTTCAGCTTACAGCAGCCACAAAAAAACAGACACAGGTACAATTAATATAGACTAATTGAAATAAAGCAATTTGAAGACATGACAATAAAAAACAGAAGTCACAATAAAGACTGTATTTTTAACGCTTATATGGACTAAATATACAAATAAGACATTAACACACGTTTTAATCAATAAATTCGCCTTGCGCTTAAACAAAAAAATAAGACAGTGAGACATGTACATAGTGTTATAGAATATAATTGTATGTAATAGTGTATCCATGAATTAGATCAAATATAATATAGATGATAGATAGAACACAAACAGTAGTTCACGCCAGAGTTTAGGTGCCATGATAATAAATGCAATATATTTAGACTAAAAAACTGTGAACTTTTTCTCTGTAGTTTGGAAAAATAACCATTAACTACATTACACACACGTGATATTTATTTCAAAGTAGATTAAGGAATAAATAAAAAAATCCATTCACATGGAGCCTTATTAGTCTGCGTTATAATCAATAATCAGTTCATCTGTCAACATAACCATAAGTAACTTTAGGGTAAAAAAAACTCTCAATCTACGCTGTTTAAACAGTAAATGCACAATAAGCAGTCACTTTTAAAAACGACGTATTTATTTGTATTATATCTTCAGGTCTGCATATAGCCTAGAATGTATTTATAATATTTCCTCCATCTGCAGTTAAGCAAATGATGAGATCAGAGTTGAATTTTTTTTAAATTCTGTTAGCTGATTTTTTTTTTAAACATTCTTTCTTTGTAAAGCCCCAAAATGTACTTAAAGACCTACTTCACCTGTATAAATATCAAGGTGTATTGAACTCTGAGATCCTATGTAGTATACATGTGCAAACATTTTAGAAATCGGTTCATCCTAGCCCAAGAAAAGGCAGAAAGAGTGTTTTATGGTCTCACTGTCTAACCCTATGGTAAAATGTAGGGTTAGAAATAAAAGGACAGCTGGGCCAAGGGAAGACTGAGGAAAGAAAAACTGAATTCATTATATTATAATATTGATGAACGCCGGTTCTGTATGGGTGAAGTATTCCTTTAAGTTTAGTTGTTTCGATGCTGTGCTCAAGCCTTTAAAACAGTGTGGCTGCAGTTCCACCTTCTACCTCTAGATGGAAACATGTCCACAGAAAATAATGCAGTAAATTATATACAAGCAGGTCTCAACTGGAAGATTATAAAATGCAGCCATGGAAAAAATGAGGAGACCAGTCTGGAATTTTCTTAAATCTTCATTTCTACATTACTTATTGAAAATGTTATGAATGACAATATTTTTATGGTGAATTTGGTAGAAATGCTGACGGTAGTTTATATTATAAAATCAAAATGTTCATTTTAATTAAACATATGCCTCTAAAGAGTGAAACAAGAGACACTAACATTTTGGAGTGGTCCCTTAATTTTTTCCGGAGCTGTATATTAACCATGAAAAGTCTTCAAAGTACTGTAACTCAGATCCTTTTCTTCCGTAAAAGTACTAACAAACACCACACTGTGAAAATACTCCACTACAAGTAAATCTCCAGTATTCAGAACCTTACATGATTAGTGTCTGTTGTCAAGATCAGCAAAATCTACTTAAAATATGCAAGTAAAAGCAGTAAAATGTTCACCTTAAAAATGTCCAAAACACTCATTTGTTAAAGTTTAATATTCATTGATTTTCTTTAAATTTTTCTATGTTTTCTATTTTTATGGAAATGATCAGGTCTTAATTACTTACAGCATTACTTCTATAATGAATGCATAATAAAGGGGGTTCTGTTATACTTCTAATATTATAAAAAGCACAAAAGCCAGTTAATATACTTTCTGTTCTGCTCTGATATCTACATTATTGTATTCAAACACGTTGTGCCACAAAAGACCAGTTAAACATCTGGATTTAATCAACTGTGCAGTATCTAGTTTTAGAAGAACATTTTAATTGAACATACAGCCCCGGCAAAAAATTAAGAGACTAGTCTGGATTTTTCTTAAATCTTTATCTCTACATTACTTATTGAAAATGCTCTAAATGACAATATTTTTATTGTAAAAATTCGGTAGAAATATTGTCAGTAGTTTATAGTATAAAACCAAAATGTTCATTCTACTCATACATATGCCTCTAGATAGTAAAACAAGAGACACTGAACATTCGGAGTGGTCTCTTAATTTTTTCCAGAGCTGTATTATATATGATGATTAATACACTCGCAAGCCATCACCATCAGATGTCTTAGCAAATGAAATTAAAACTTAAGCTCAGGTTGCTAAGATGATTTAATGTAGCAAACATTATGTGAGATATTAGCATTTTGAAGAGCAGCTCCACATTATCACTGTATAAAAAGTATTCAAACGGCTTCACAAACTTATATCAGGAAAATATTAAGGTCCTGACTAAATTAGGTTTTTCTGAGGAGTTTTGAAATGTTCAAGTTAAAGCTGCATACGGTTAATAATTCAGTGATTTCTACTGATACTGTGTGTGTAACGATGAGTTTGGAGAAGATAATATTTATCTATTGTCTTTATCTGTGTGTGTGCACGTGTGTGTGTGTGTACGTGCGTGTGTGTGTGTGTGTGTGTGTGTGTGAGAGACTCTCAGGTGTGTTTATTTTATTTTATTTATTTTGTGGTGCTTCCATTTAGAACTGAAAAAAAGCAATAAATTAAACTAGATGTCTTTATAAACCACACCAGACCTTAGTGTAAAAAAGTGCAATAAAGATTCTATTCTATTCTATTCTAAGTAGTGAAGCTTAGTCATCGTGTGTATAAACTGTGTGCAGCTAAAAACAATAAGGCCTTTAGCACATCTGAACACAATAGGCCTGAAGACCTCTGTACTAGTGTCACTTTTAAAAATGAAATAAAGTCATGTGTTCATCATTCAGTCTTCTGCTTTATGTACTTTGTGAAATGTTTTATCAAGCAACTTAAAGGTGCTCCGAAGAACTTTCAGTTTGTGTTAATTCTTGCGCCCCCTTTGGACAAAAGCAGTAGTGTTTTTTTACTATGCCAGCTGTTGTTCCTGGTTTATGGGCCCATGACAAAGGCATTAAGAAAACCTATATAAAAATAGCGTTCTTTGCACTGGTGGTCTCATTAGCACAAGCATTTAGCAATGTAAATGTAATTTACATTTTTATTTATGTAATTATTTTTCAGTGGCTTTGGTGTGTAAATGAACACAACAACACACATTAGATAGAAGGAAAGATTCAATAGATTACTTTAATTTCAGAGCACATAGAGACATTACACTGTTCATATGGCTATACAAATTGGAAACATGGAGGCGTTCTCAAACTTTTTAACCATTAAAAGGTGGTTAGATGTCCAGCTTGATTTCACAGCAATCACAACGTATCATAAACAATGCCCCTTAGGTGAAGCATCAGTGATTGTTGATACTTGTTCTTGTTTTCATGACATTGTGGGGACATCAGGAGTTTGCAACATAATGGGGACTTGCTTCACGTTTGGGGACATAATAGACATACTAGTTATACTATTAAAGCCTCCAGGGTCCAGTTGTTCCAAAGCAATCTGATCAGATTGGATTGAATCTTGAAAATGGGTTTAAAAGGTACAGTGTGTAATATAGGAGTTTTTAACATCATCTTATGAAGTTGTTGAAACTATTTATACCAACCAGTTGTTGTTGAAATATTTCACATGGATTAATGTCTTAAGGTGCGAACACACTAGGCACTTTACTCGCGTACAGACGCGTATGAAATCGGCCGTTTTTCCATAGGGAACCATTGGTTTACACGCGTACATGGCGCGTAGGTGCATCACTCGCGCTAAAGCAACATTTTAGCCGCGTTAGCCGCGTATGACCCGCGTATATACGCACCTACACGCCTACGCAGCTACGCGAGGAGTTAAAAAAAATTTAACTTTTTACGCTCCTACGCGTGACGATTAGCCGCGTTGGCTAATCAGCGTTGAGCTTGACCCGACGTCACTGGCAGAGAGACGGACAGGACAGAAGGAGCAGAAACATGGAGGACCAACGCGACCAACACATAATCGTGGCCGTATGCAGCCATCCTTTTCCGTACAGGGACAGAAATAAAAAGGAAAAGGCGAGGGTCGACGTGGCAGAGGACACTGGGCTTCCTGGTAAGTTTAGTGAATAATGTGTATGTGTATTTTGCTTGGCTTCAGCTATCGGTTGTGCTCTACTATGAAACAAGTTTGCGCCGGTTAGCGGTAGCATCAGTTAGCAGTAATATTAATATTAATATTAAGTGATACTACTACAACAGACGGTCCCGCTTGTCAGGCTACACAACTTAATATTTATATTATGTTCTTGTCAGTGGACGTATGTCGCAGGAAGTGGAAGTCGCTGAGGGACAGGTACATGAGGGAGAAAAAGAGAGAGAAAGAGGCTAAAAAGAGTGGGTCAGCGGCAGAGACAGTGAAGAGATGGAAATTTTCTGCGGTCCTGTCCTTCCTCGACCCCTTTGTCACCCCGAGGGAGACCAGCAGTAATTTACCTCGGGGGGCAGAGGAGGTAGAGGAGGACGGGGCTGCAGAGACTTCACTGCCAGGGGCAGGAGAAGCAGATGAGGCAGCAGCAGCAGCAGCAGCAGCAGGGCCATCGCACAGTACAGGTTTGTTGACAAGTGAAGACACGTATACAGCTTCTGTATTATGGCCACATTCTGTATTGAGGAACGGTTTACAGTGCGGCACGATTCTGTCTATCTTTAATGTGCTGTAATATAGATAATTCATATATCATCCAAGCCAAAAAAAACAAGACTTCTTTCTCAATAACATAGACCAGCCCGGGAGCGATTCAGCCGATGCTGATGCTGCTCCTGCTCCTGCTGCTGCTGATGATGATGATGCTCCTGCTCCTGTCCCTGCCGCTGGCCCTGCCCATGTACCTGTCCCTGGCCCTGTCCCTGTCCCTGGCCCTGCCCATGTACCTGTCCCTGGCCCTGGCCCTGCCCATGTCCCTGGCCCTGCCCATGTACCTGGCCCTGCCCATGTACCTGGCCCTGTCCCTGTCCCTGGCCCTGTCCATGTACCTGTCCCTGGCCCTGCCCATGTACCTGTACCTGGCCCTGTCCCTGTACCTGGCCCTGTCCCTGTACCTGGCCCTGCCCATGTACCTGTACCTGGCCCTGTCCCTGTACCTGGCCCTGTCCCTGTCCCTGTACCTGTCCCTGTACCTGTCCCTGTACCTGGCCCTGTCCCTGTACCTGTCCCTGTACATGGCCCTGTCCCTGTACCTGGCCCTGTCCCTGTACCTGGCCCTGTCCCTGCCCATGTACCTGTCCCTGTCCCTGTACCTGGCCCTGTCCCTGTACCTGTCCCTGTACCTGGCCCTGTCCCTGTACCTGGCCCTGTCCCTGTACCTGGCCCTGTCCCTGTACCTGGCCCTGTCCCTGTACCTGGCCCTGTCCCTGTACCTGGCCCTGTACCTGGCCCTGGCCCTGCCCATGTACCTGTCCCTGGCCCTGTCCCTGTACCTGGCCCTGCCGCTGGCCCTGCCCATGTACCTGTCCCTGCCGCTGGCCCTGCCCATGTACCTGGCCCTGCCCATGTACCTGTCCCTGGCCCTGCCCATGTACCTGTCCCTGGCCCTGGCCCTGGCCCTGTCCCTGTCCCTGGCCCTGTCCCTGGCCCTGCCCATGTACCTGGCCCTGGCCCTGGCCCTGTCCATGTACCTGGCCCTGCCCATGTACCTGTACCTGGCCCTGGCCCTGCCCATGTACCTGTCCCTGGCCCTGCCTGTCCCTGGCCCTGCCCATGTACCTGTCCCTGTACCTGGCCCTGTCCCTGTACCTGGCCCTGTACCTGGCCCTGTCCCTGTACCTGGCCCTGTCCCTGTACCTGGCCCTGCCGCTGGCCCTGCCCATGTACCTGTCCCTGCCGCTGGCCCTGCCCATGTACCTGGCCCTGGCCCTGCCCATGTACCTGTCCCTGGCCCTGCCCATGTACCTGTCCCTGGCCCTGCCCATGTACCTGTCCCTGTCCCTGGCCCTGGCCCTGTCCCTGGCCCTGGCCCTGCCCATGTACCTGGCCCTGGCCCTGGCCCTGGCCCTGTCCATGTACCTGGCCCTGCCCATGTACCTGTCCCTGGCCCTGGCCCTGCCCATGTACCTGTCCCTGGCCCTGGCCCTGCCCATGTACCTGTCCCTGGCCCTGCCCATGTACCTGTCCCTGGCCCTGGCCCTGCCCCAAGACCACAGAGCGGTATGTACAGGACAAAGATGTTTAGCATTAATTTCAGGGGGTTCAACTATGTTTATGGCTAACCGTTTAAGCTTTAACTGATATGAAGACAGTTTATGGATTACTACTGGGGCCGTCCAGCGATTAAAAAAATTTATCAAATGAATGACAGGCTCTGTGATTAATTAATTTAAATTAATCGCATACCTGTATGACACTTTTATGCCTGTTTATAAACAGCTGTATAGCCTACTGTTTGTTTCCTGTTATCTCTCTCTCCCTTCTCTCTCTCGTAACTTCTGTATCCTCCCCTGATTAATTTATTGGAATTAACGCGTTAATTTGACAGCCCTAATTACTACTACAAGTTAAAGTTACAACACTTCAAACCAACCACACATGCATGTTCAACAGGTGTATTGACAAAGTTTGGGCTTTTCACTTGTGAAGGTAGTATATTACTAACTTAAAAATGATGGTGTTTTACATTTCATACAGGAACAAAGAGGAAGAGAACCAGGGTACCAGACACCACAAACACCTCAAACACCCCGATGCAGGAGGCCATCCTCCTGGCCCTGCAGAGGCAAGCTGCCCTGCCTCCCCCGTTAACTGCAAACGGACATTTTGTCATGGGCCTACTTCCTTCCCCGGATAGATTGTCGCCCGAAGAGTACGTTAAATTTTTAGCCTTATTGAGAATTTCAGTTGTATACCAAATCTGTAGGCCAATTATCTCACTGATATCACTGCACAGGTAAATGTATTGACTAGTGTTTACAGTGGATTTAAATCAGCTTATTTTACTTTCAAAAGCATGACTAGGAGGTCAAGAATGAATATGTTGGAGCCATGATGCATTTATTTATTTTATTTATATAAAACTCAGGTGACATGCATGTATATGAAGATTTGCGTTTAGGTTGAAACCATAGATAATATATAAAAAGAATGTTGAAACACTGGGTGGAGCATTGACAGGAAATGCATAGCAGGTAGGTGCAAGAGGGGTAACAGATGTGCAAAGCAAACTGTTTTATCACCATGTCGTATCAGCACGCTTTTCGTGTTGAATTTAACCCAATGCATATTGACTGTGATGTCACAATGGCCTATGCTCCCTGTGCTTAGTTGAGCATAGTGCACGATGCTTGAATAAATGGGTCACTACTCAAATATAAACAGTACATTGGAAATAGATGTATGCACTATCAGAACACGCGCCCGAACAATTTATCCCCGTTATGTAGATGGTTTTTGACTACAGAATGTGCTGATTTTGATAGAGTAATTAGGCTATGAAACCGCAACTTATCGGAGACAGATAGACAGGCGCTCCGCGGCAGATATGGAGCGCCTGAACCTGGTGTCCTGACGGGAGATCCTGGCACCAACCCGGGCTAGCAGGTCATCGAACTGGGCCCGAGTCAACCGAAAGTACTGCTGAAACCGGCCGTCATCCAGGCGGAGTTCCTGCAGCAGGTGGTGAAACTCACCCAACTGTGGCCGTCTCCGGAGGATGTCATGCACCCAAACACGACGGCGCTTGGGTTTGCGACGCTGCTCGGACTCCCACAGCAAATAAAGCGCAGCGATGGTGGTGATGTCAGCCATGTTTCAGCAAAAGAAAAATAGCGGGGGAAAATAAGTTTTGGGCGGGCTCATCTAGGCGCGTAGGCGCGTAGCCGCGTATAACCATTTTTGACACAAAATTATCAAGCAACATTTTAGCCGCGTTACGCACGTAAATCTCACGCATGTAAAGTGCCTAGTGTGTTCGCACCTTTAAACTGATAGTACTGTTAATTTTAGCAACATCGAACAGTGGCATAAAGTAACGGCACCCACTTGTAATTCAAAATGCAACGGAATCGTCTTCATACATAATCAGTTTATTAAAAGGGGTGTTAGTTACATCTCTACTTTAACAGCTCAGACTCAAACTACTGTTGTTGATGACTCGTGCACTTGAGATTTCTTGTGGGAAATTTTGTCCCATTCTTCGCGCACCCCGGTCATCCACTCGTTATAGTTGGAGACTTTGGTGTAGACGCCCAGCTCGTCCCCCATACCATTTCTACCGATCCAACCAGTTCTTTAAATTTTTAACATGGATTAAAGTTAATTTTAGCAACATCGAACAGTGGCTAAAAGTAACGACACCCACTTGTAATTTAAAATGCAACCGAATCGTCTTGATACAGAATCAGTTTATTAAAATGGGTGTTAGTTACATCTCTACATTAACAGACTGAATTTATTCCTTATTTTCACTCTTATACGTCTCACATATATCAGAATTGACAATAAAGTTTGACTTGTCATGACTTGAAACTACTGTTGTTGATGATTTATGCACTTGGGATTAATTGTGGGAAATGATTTTTGTCCCATTCTTCGCGGACGCCGGTCATCCACTCGTTATAGTTGGAGACCTTGGTGTAGACGCCCAGCTTGTCCTCCCGTCCGCAGCCCTCACCCCAGGACACCAAGCCAACCAAGAACCAGGTTCCTCTGTAGAGGGTGACCATCGGACCACCGCTATCCCCCTCACAGGCATCTTTCTTCAGCCCCAAAATCCCGGCGCAGAGGACGTTATCGGAGATGTTTGTGGACATCTGTCTGGCGCACAGGTCTCGGTCGGCTATCGGTATTTTGATGATGTTGAGCGCGGAACTGTAGCGGTTGCTGTCCATGCTCTCTTTGCCCCAGCCGGTCACCACTGTCATTGTGCCGTTCAGGTGGAATACGCGTTCGGCCGTTTCTCTGTACGGCAGGCAGACGGGCAGGATGTACTGGGAGAAGGGAACCGGAGTCTCCAGGCGCAGCAGGGCGATGTCGTTGTCCACCGTCCGGCTGTTGTAGTCGGGGTGTTTGAAGGTCCCGCCCTCTGAGACCTTCAGAGTCACCTCGTCACCCTCGTCTTTGTGACGCTCGTAGTCACCTGAACAGAAGGATTAAACAGGGTTTCCCCCGAGAAAATAACATGGGTAACACTTTACAATAAGAGTAAAGTCCGCTGGCCTTCACTTCGCCTTGGAGGTATACGTCAGCAAGATGGGCGTATCTCTCTCCCTCCGATGTCACATCAATGCCCTTTATCGGTAAGAGGAAATGAGGCGGAGTACAAGTCTGACAAGATGGCAATGCGCATAGGCCAAGACAATTGGATGCAGTTAGAATAACTGAGGTCAGCCTGGATGCTACATCCATTTTATATACTATCTATGGTTCATACAGGTGGTGCTTGCAGTCACGTAAGGCCCTTTTTGTTGTTCGTCTACACAGTAAAAACTCACCCAGTCGTACTCTGAATCTAAAGTTGTTGTCGAGGCAGTGAGCAGCAGTCAGGACCCAGCTCTCGTCAATGAGGACCCCCCCACAATGGAATTTACCTCTGGCGTTCAGTAAGAGTGCCTGCACACAAATAGCAGAACATCTCTCATATTATTGTATTTCAGTGCTTTTCATTTTGTTTTTATTTTTATTTTATGTCTGAAATAAATTCAATCAATCAATCAATCAATCAATCAATCAATCAATCAATCAATCAATCAATCAACAGTAAACCATTGAAGGTTAATTACCTGCCAGGGGCTTTCTCCTTTCTTGCCCACCTCCCCTCCAGCCATCCAGGGCATCAGGCCGACCCAGGGCTCGGAGTACGAGGACTTCTTGATCAACAGCTGACCACAGGACCGCTGATCTGAGAGACACAAGGTTGGTTACGATATCTATCTATCTATCTATCTATCTATCTATCTATCTATCTATCTATCTATCTATCTATCTATCTATCTATCTATCTATCTATCTATCTATCTATCTATCTATCTATCTATCTATATTTTGGGGCGACTGTGGCTCAGTTGGTAGAGCGGGTCGGCCGATGATCAAAGGGTTGGAGGTTTGATCCCCGCCCTGCTACCTGTGTCATAGTTGTTGTGTCCTTGGGCAAGACACTTCACCCACCTTGCCTCATGTGAATGTCGATAGTAAGCCTGCTATCGGTGTATGAATGTGTGTGTGAATGGTAACGTGGGAATGGGAACAGGTCTCCCTTGCAAAAGAGTCTTCGGACTCAATGGGATATACCTGTATAAATAAAGGTTAAAAAAATAAATAAATAAACAAAAATCTATCTATCTATCTATCTATCTATCTATCTATCTATCTATCTATCTATCTATCTATCTATCTATCTATCTATCTATCTATCTATCTGTCCATCCATCCATCTATCTATCCATCTCCATCCATCCAGATAGACAGACAGGCAGGCAGACAGACAGACAGATAGACAGACATATAGGCAGACAGACAGACAGACAGACAGACAGACAGACAGACAGACAGACAGACAGACAGACAGATGGATAACATTTTCAAAATAATTCCCTCCATCCTGCAGAGCTATGAAAGAAAAACTTTTTTTTTTATTCCTCACTCTTGGGTTGACATGTCTTGTAGTCGTCCTGCAGTTTGTATCCGCTCACACAGCTGCAGCTCCTTGTCAGACCGTCTGCGCTCTCCACACAGTCATGGTCACAGCCGCCATTATCCACTGAGCAGTTGGTTGCCGTTCGAACTGAACCAAAACACACACATAATAATAACAATAGTAATAATTTATTTAATTTATATATCGCCTTTCTCAAACCCAAGGACGCTTTACAGTACAAGTTCCCAGAGGGGGTCAGAGCACAGGGTCAGCCACAGTGCAGCAACCCTGGAGCTCAAGGACACAATGGTAGAGATGGTGGGCACCGTGGATGTAATAGATGCCACCACTAGTTTTACTACTAACGCCCTCCTGTTTGGTGCCGGGGATCGAACCAGAGACCTCATGGTTACTGTTAAGCCGCTTTTCCTCTAGGCCATCCTACCACCCCTCACTCAAGATCAATCAAATAAGGCAAAATAGCATAAGCATGGAAATATGGATATACTTTAACATAGATAACAGTAAGCAGAATATCTTTAAGTTTTTTTTGTACACATTTCATAGCCAATATCATGGTGGAGGATTCTTTAGATCAGGTTTCAGATTGTCTCCACAGCACACAGAGACAGAGACTCACGGTGATTGCAGTATTTCCCCTCGTATCCCTGGTGACAGCGGCAGATGTAGCCTTGGAACATATCCACACAGTCTCCGTGATCACACAGTTCGGAGATACACTGGTTCCCGTCTGAAACACAGAACAAATACATTTCCCACAATGCTTTGCAGACAAACTGTCCACACAGGAGCAACCTGCAGTAAAACACCCGTTTTACGTATTTGTCAGGAATGACCCGGGTTCGAATCTCGCCTGGGTAATTTATCTGCCTCTCTGCCCCATTTCAACTCTGTCTCTACAAATCTGTCTAATAAAGCAAAAATGCCAAACAAATAGCAGTAGGATTGGGATGGATCTGTCCCAATATCGCTATTGGGTCTGCTAGGGTTGCGATCCACTCTTTAGATCTCAGTTATTATATGAAAGAAAATGTGCACCTCTGCATTAAGTAAATAAAGCGTAACCAACCGTGCGTACGTGCATAGCCACAAGTTACAGAAATCTAAACGGCAAGTACTGACAACAGGGTTTCTTACCTGCGTAAACCGTCCAGAACTCCAGCTGTAAACACACAAAACAGTGTTAGACACATAATCTTTTTTAAGACTGTCTATCTATCTATCTATCTATCTATCTATCTATCTATCTATCTATCTATCTATCTATCTATCTATCTATCTATCTATCTATCTATCTATCTATCTATCCATCCATCCATCCATCCATCCATCCATCCATCCATCCATCCATCCATCCATCTAGACACAAAAAGTCAAACATAGCGGCACACATAATGATGGATGATCTTACTGTGGCTTCCCTGGTTTGGAAGATCTCTCTGGCTTCTTCAAAGTTGCATCGTTCCTCGTTACACTCGCGCTCCTGTGACGCAGGCTTCAGCTCCTCCATGAAGGAGTTCGCCCGGCGAGAGCGCAGCAGCATGTGAGCCTTTGGAGGGTCCGAGAACACTGAACACACACACACACACACACATTCGTTGCACTGATGCACTCGTTTGCTCTTACATGTCATCAGAGAAAAAAATTAGACTGTTTCAGAAATATTTAAAAGTTCCTCGTAGCTCCTTTAAGAACTTAACATTCAAACTAAGAGAAGGGGTAGCGTTAGGGTTAGGGATTTGTTATGCATGAGGAAATGCTGCAAGAGAATTCAAATCCTTATCGTTAAATAAATGTTAATAATAACTAGAAAATCCCGCAGAGATTTTGAAAGTACGGGCCACCCGGCGCCGACTACCAGCCCCGCATCGGCGGTGCCCCACCCGTCAGCCGGGCTCGAATGCTTCTACGAACCGCCGCCGCACGCGTTCCAAACTCGAGTCCCGAGTTGTGGCCGATTGAAGGTCGCAATCGTGGCAAATCTGCAGAAAAACGGCCGCTCTCGCGAAGACGTTTTCGTTACGGGCGGCCATGTTTTTGGCCATGTCTCGCTAAAACTTTATACACATGTGTATGTTGGTCCCCGAAGTAGATGTCACTTGACTGTATTTCAGGTCATGCAAATTTGGGATGAACAAAAAAAATCATGGCAGACCCCTATGGTCCAAGAGGCTTTATTGTAGAACACTATGAGCTGTACATGTGTAAGAAATTTCAAGTCAATCAGAGTCAGTGGGAAAGGGGTGTGGCCTGTCAAACATTGCATTTTTGAATTATGGTTTTTGCATTTGTGGCGCCCCCTATGGGTTAATCTCGACAAGCTTCAAGGGGCACGCTACCACATGACTTCTGCACATATCCAGCAAGTTTTATGATGATGGCACCTATGGTTTATGAGTTATGGCCGATTTGCTAATAAGCCCTGCCCTTGTGTAAACGTTTTGGTCAATGGCGGCCATGTTTTTCAAGCTATCCACCTAATCTTTTATTTTACATGTTTATCATAGTCCCCCGGGGCTTTGTCAGAGATTTGGTGTTGATACGTTGAAATTTGAGGAAGTTGTGGTTAAAACCCTGTATTTCAGTTTATGCTAATTAGCGGAAAATAATCCCAGGCGGATTTATATGGTCCCAGAGGCTTTTTTGTAGAGCACCTTAACATACACCTGTGTGAGAAATTTCAAGTGAATTCGACTTACGGTGTGAGGGGCGTGGCCTCTCAAAGTTTCTTCAGTCGGGGCTTAATAACAGCGCCCCCTAGCGGAAATTCAAAAAACTATATAATAGCACACTCCGTGGGGTGGGGACGCACATTCTGTGAAATTTTTGCATGTCTGCGTGTAACGGTGTGGGAGGAGTAGGAGCTAGAAAATGTGGCGGAAGAATAAGAAGTAAGAAGTAAGAAAAAGTATGGTAGAGAGCAATACTTTCGGGCCCGTACTTAATAATAGTGACTCCATCCATACACACCTACCTGACACACTGAGCACTGACGCCGACCATAATGCGACGATGACGGACACACAGATGAGGAGGCGGGACATGGCCTCAGTCTATCCTACAGCCAAGCAGAAAAAGAATGATATTAACCAATCACGTCATCTCATTAGTTTTTAGGTGTCTTCTTGGATAGTTTCTAAAACAATGATCATTTTCAGGTGAAAACACAGAGGCCTCAACATACACACGACACACACACACACACACACACACACACACACACACACAGGGCCAGAGAATATCCTCGTTTGAACCTCTACAACCTTTGACCCTACGAATTTAACAATGGACTGCAGAGCCTGAAGCTGTAGCTGTCCTACAACAAGCAGCACAACTACGAAAACCAAGAAACCAAAGATATAGTCTGTTTTCGAGAGTTGAAGACAAGGCAAGTTGATTTCTATGGCACAATTCAGACACAAGGCCATTCAAAGTGCTTTACAGGGGCTTGAAATACATTATGATTAAAATACATCAAGTATAGAATAGACATTAGAAAAGTGTTTCTGTACTCACATGGGAAGAATTCGTAGCAGCTGATAGAAACGAAGGTTTGCTCAGTTTTCTGGTGTGTTAATGACTGACTGACAATGTTTACTGAGAGTCCACAGTCTACAGCTGGACATCGTCTGCCAACACTGTCAACAACTCACACAAACCTTCAGCTTTAGAATCCACCCACCCACTCACTCACCTCTGCATGAGATCAGCCAGAGTTTTTCTAAGTCCAAAATGTATCTTCCTTATTTCAATCCTCATCACACAAGCCCTACTTAAAGGTGCTCCGAGGAACTTTCAGATTGTGTTCATTCTAGCGCCCCCTTTGGAAAAAAGTGGTAGTGTTTTTACTACGCCAGCTGTTGTTCCTGGGTGAGCAGATCCATGACAAAGGCATTAAGAAAAACTTTTTTTTTAAAATAGCATTCTTTGGACTGATGGTCTCGTTTGCTGTTACATGTCATTTATGATCATTATGATCAAAATTAGACTTTTTCAGAAATAGTTAAAAGTCCCTCGTTGCACCTTTAAGTGTCCATCCCTTTGGTTTGGAACGATTATGACCTCCATTTCTGCGTCCCAGTGAACGTTGAGTTCACCAAAATGACTGATATCATACCTGCATGAAGTTGGAGATTGAAACTATTTATAGATAGATAGATAGATAGATAGATAGATAGATAGATAGATAGATAGATAGATAGATAGATAGATAGGTAGATAGATAGATAGATAATTTTGATTTCAGAGCACATTGAGAAATTATTCTACGTAAATGACAACAAAAACCAGAAAAATGTAGGTGTTTTTGGTTTTGTAGTGTATAAGGGGATATTTAGGTAAGGACTTAGTTTCAGTAGATACCAAATATCAGCTTACTCAGATAAGGACCAAGGCCACAAGATGTTGACAGTGACCTTATGTAAATGGATTTAATTTAGTGTATTTGCATTAACGTTCATTACTTTATCATTTGCAATAAGACTTGATTACATTAAGACAAATATTGTATCTACCTCTGCAGCAACTGCATTAGTATTATAGTAATCATCAGGATTATGCACAACCTGACCTCTCCATTCACGCGTCACTGAACTGAACTCTCTCTGAACTTTGACAATCGATGTAAACTGATTCAGATTTATAAAGCAAAGAAATCAACACATGATCTACTAGTCCAGAGCTAAAAATGGCAACAGAGAGCAGATACAATACATAAAAGGTGAAAAAATATGTGTGAAAAAAAAACTCCTGTTACAAAAACACAGAAAACCTGATAGTTACTTTGAAAGGTACGAAAGATATCGAGAGAAACAAGAACTTCCTCATTGCACAAGAAAACCTTTCTAGTTACTTAAGACATTGCATATATTTAAATGTGTTGCTAGGGATTTGTTGCTAAAAAAACATTTTTGTGGTTCATACAGATCAAACAGATCTAAATGGAATTATTGGTCTGATTCTATTTAAACAACACATTTACGAGATTTGATCCAATCTCATCAGATTACTTTAGAAATGTTGGGGCGCTCGTGGTGTAGTGGTCAGAGCGTCCCCCCATAGAGTCTCAGTCCTCTTCACAGCAGACCCGGGTTAGAATCCAGCCCGGGTCGTTCTCTGCATGTCATTCCCCTCTGCGTCCAATTTAATCCCTGTCTCTCCAAAACTGTCAATAAAATATAATATAATAATATAATATAATAAAAAATGCAAAAAACAATAATCGTGAAGCAAGTCCCCGAAAATGTGCGACCTCCTTACGTCCCCACAATGTGATAAATACGAGAACACATTAAAAATCTGTTAATTTTGTTTATACTTTGTGATTGTTGGGACATCAAGCTGTTTTTCTATATATTTACTTCCATACATATGTTTCTAGTACATGACTATTTTTGTGTCTATATAATCTGGGAGGGAGATTTTTACTCTTATTTTTTTAAATGCTTTAAAATTCAATATTTCTACAAAATCTGTGCATGGGAACGACAGCATGATCAAGGTGAAGGTAAAGCAAGGGTTCAAGCCTACAAGTATCAGAACAATGAAGATATCCTGGGCTTAAAAAATAATAAAAAATATAGGTTTTTGTGAGCAGGTTGTAAGGAAATAAACAACACCAAAGTCAATACACAAAACATCTTAAAAAGTAAAATCACAGATAACCGGAAACACACACACACACCCTGCTCATTTTTTATTTTTTTTACATTTTAGAGACATACCTAATATTTATATATCATAGCTGTCAATGGGAATAAAATGTCTATACAAATGTGACCACCCTCCCTCAAAGTAACAGTTTGGCCTCACTTCAGCGGTCCTCAGGGTTGCCATTCCATTCATCCCTCTTTTATCATACAGTTAAATCCCTCAAGTCATCTTGTTATTCACTGCCCTGTTATACACACACACACACACAAAAACATACACACACACATACATACACACACACACACACACACACACACACACACACACACACACGGTATTCACTGCCCTGTTATACACAGGTTTGAAGGTGTGAAGCCTTGGCCATCCTCCGGGGTGACGTTCAAAGCCGCCAATTGTTGGAAACCAGGACACTTATCAAGGTTAAGTATTCATCCCCTTGTCTTCTATTATAGCACATCCCCGTCCCCTGGGCTCAGTTTACCTTTGTGTCACCATCTGTTTTTGATTTTGCAGAATAAAAGCCGGCCCCAAAGACATAAAGGAGCCTTCTCTGGTTCCTTGGTTAACCAGGGTGATGGGGTGACTTCACGGTGTTTTGGGAAAAGAGCAAATTAAGGTGCGGTATTCTCACATGACTTCCTTGTAAGTGATGTAAGAGAGATGGTCCTTTTTTTCCGGCTGCTTTATGTCATGTTTGTTCAGTTTTGCACCCCAATAAAGATCTTTAAAGTTGGGCCGATGTATCAACCTTCCCGGGCTGAAGGCTTTTAGACAATCATTTATTTAAGATCAATTTCCCCTTCTTTCTACAACCTGAACCACATACAAAAATCTCCTTTACAAACAGGAGAGATATAATGATTCAGACTAGGCCAAAGGATTACTTCATACAATTTAAACTGTCCGACCATAAAACAGTTTCTCAATCTTTGGGACACCTGGACCAACTGTTTAACATCAACCTTTAAGGCTTAATTTACTTCCATTGGTATCTATCTATCTATCTATCTATCTATCTATCTATCTATCTATCTATCTATCTATCTATCTATCTATCTATCTATCTATCTATCTATCTATCTATCTATCTATCTATCTATCCATTCTGTGTTCCCTGAAAAAGGCCTTTCGGAATATTGACATTTTTTTGTTGTTGACATTTTTGGTAACCTAAACCATTTATTTAACCCCTTGAAAGTTGACCTTTTGCCTTTGATCCATCTCAGCCCATTCACTTGACTTGAACTGATTCAACTTCAATAACAGACAATAGAATCATCTGTATGTCTCTGTGTATGTGTGTGTGTGTGTGTGTGTGTGTGCAGCAGACGTTACGTCACATGGAATGAGCCGCCCAGAGAGAGAGAGAGCAGCGATGAGACGGATCAATAAGCAACAGGGTTAAAGGTCAAAGGGAGAAAAAGCTTTCAGTTTTTTTAATGCTCCAAATATCTGGAACAAAACTTGAAGTCTGCTGCAACTCTCAGCTCCTTTAAATCAAACCTAAAGACTTTTCTGTTTCCCTTTTAACCTGTCATTTTTATTTTATTTGAATGTTTTATTTCCATTCAATTGAAGCATGCTGCATGCAAAGTACATATCTAAGACGTGTGTACGATGGCAAAAAATAACTAGATAATTCAAAGTGCTTTACAGGGGCATAAAATACTTAACAATATAAGCCATAAGAAAATATTGAAGTTGCATTTAAGACATGATAAAAAAACAAAAGGCGAGCAGTGACTTTCCCTGAATAAGAATTTAACTAGAAATGATTTGTCTCGTTTTTTTTTTTAGTTTTGCATTATACTGTAATAATTGTTGTCAGAAAATAGTGGCAGCTGTAGTTACGAAAGCATCACTGCATCATTGTATGAAAGAGATCCATTTACTGTCTGAGTCTCTTATCGCACATCAACAGAGACAAAGAAAAGACAGACACAGAGAGAAAAGGAGAGGATGTGAAAGGGAGATGGAGAATTCCTTCTCTAAAGGAATACCTCACCCATACGGAACCGGCTTTCTGTCATTATAAAATCGCTTTTATAACATAATGAATGAGGTGTGTGTGTGTGTGTGTGGCACATATTTTGCAATTGACAATAAAGCTGACTTTGAAAATTTCAGCCAACATGTAAGTGGTGACATGTTACCATAAGTATTTATTTTTCCCATTTTTATAACACGGTGTATTGATATCATGTGTCCAGGTTGTCCCATGAGTTGTTATACAAAGTGAAGCCATTGTCCTCGGCTGGTAAATGTGTTATAATATCAAAGTAGGCTGCTCATTGTTAAGAGTGGGTCGCTGTCACAGTGTTAGATTACTGTATTGTTGAAAAGATTCTCCGGCCAACAGAGCTGTTTGTGTTTGAAAAGTGCACTGAGGGAAGATATGCCAGGAAGTTTATTTTTTTATTTAACCTTTATTTTATCAGACAAGAATTGCTTGGGATTAAATTACCTCTTTTTGGAACAAGGCCTGGCCAAAGACTGCAGGAAGAAATACCATCTGAGTTTTACTTTTAAGGGTGTGATTATTATGAAAATTACACTGCATGAAATGGCATTTTTTATTTAAAACTTTATTTGGGGATTTTTTTGTGAGAACACACACACACACAACTGAAAAAATTAACATAAAAACAAAAGACAAAATAAAAGAAACAACTAACATGGCGTATACTCTAGTTTACAGGTTTCTAAGGACTTCCAATTACATTGCTTAAACTATAGGCACATGTTGAAATGCCAGCAGAGTTTTACTTTAAGGGTGTGGTAGAGATGCTTGGAATGTATATAGTCAATGTTTGTGCTTATTAGGTATTTACTCCATTTAGTTTAACACAATCATACTTTTTTATTAAAAATAAGTAATTTTTCCAAAATTACTTCTGCACAAATGTGTATTGCAGTTTGAGGCAGATACAGTAACAAAAGAAAAACGATTAAACAATAAGATAAAATATACCAGATATTGCAAAAAGTGGGGCCGATAAATCAGGACAAGCAGTGAAAGGAAAAGCTTGAAGAGAGAATCTTGTTTTCTGATAAACAACAGAAAGACGTCTCTCATTTCTGCTCTCAATATTAATTTTTTTGCTGTTTCATTGGTGAAGGAGGTCAGAATGCCCAGTTCCTCTCCAGTAGGACAATGAGCTGCGACCCAACCCGCCCAACTCAGTTTCACCTTTTGTGCTGTACAGTTGAACACAGACTGAAAGACATTTTAGTTTTGGGCGAGGTTTATAAATGAATGAAAGCCTCCTCAATCTTGCTCATCTTCCCACACACATCCTTTCACCAGGCAACGACCGTGCTACGCCACTCAAACGGAGCGGTGAGTCTTTTTGAGATAGAGAGGAATTTAATTCAGTACTGTTAAGCAAAGCCAATGTATAAATTACGATGACAACTTTGTTTTTTTAATGTTTTTTGTGTTTTAACTTATGGCTTGCATGCAAAGTTGTGTAATGTGTATATGTGATTAAAATAAATAAACTAAACTAAACCAATTTTAAAAGTCTCAGGTTTGGGTGAAATATGAACCGATTTAGTTTATTAAAAAATTAATTTTCATTTAAATGTTTTATTACTATTGATATTTTTCATTCGAGTTTATATTCTATAATTCTTATATAATAATAAGTCTATTCTATACTTGATGTATTTTTTAATCTTGATGTATGTCATGCCGCTGAAAAGCACTTTGAATGGCCATGTGTCTGAATTGTGCTATAGAAATAAACTTTCCTTGCCTTGCCTTTAAGTCTTGGAGCAGTTCAGGTTTTGGTGGAATATGAACAGATTTAGTTTATTAAAAAAATCATTTTTAAAAGGTTGTTTGAGCACTTTCTGCAAAAAAATTTATAAATGCATAAAAATGTAACCCAAATATCTTCTTTTAGGACTACATTGTCAATTCACATATCTTTAAAAAATAATTTCAGTTTTTAAAGTTTTAGTTTTAGGCTTAACAAAGACCAAATTAATCAGTATGTAGATTTTATTGAAATTGTTTTAAATAATGATTTAATAATTGCTCTTTTTTCAATGTAATACAAGCAGATGAAGTAAAAAATTGCCAACAACTGACTAAAATTTTTGAACCAATATTTTAAAACTTTTTGCCCATAATGTGATAAGTCATCACATTATTGGCCTGTTGCAACAGTAAGGGGAAGTGTCATGGAAGTGTGATACTTTATAGCATAAATGAAATGATATAAGTATAAATTATTACAGTATCTGATCCAGTTTTTAGATTTTTAAAGGATTTTTTAAAACACGGCCAACACTATCCCAACCAGCCATGAAAGGTTATAACGTTAATTGTTCAGAAATTGCATTAAATGATTGGCTTTTAATACATTAAAGATACTAAGAGGAACTTTTATGTTAAATCTAGCTGCCACTTTGGACAAAAGCAGTAGTGTTTTTACCACGCCAGCTGTTGTTCCTGGGTGAGCGTATACCCATGACAAAGGCATTAAGAAAAGCTATATAAAAAATAGCATTCTTTGCACTGATTGTCTTGTTTGCTTTTACATGTAAATTACGGTCATCAGAGGAAAAATTTGACTATTTCAGAAATGTTTAAAAGTTCCTCGTAGCTACTTTAATTCCCAACGTAACTAACCTACCTCCTTCTTTTTTTCAGATGTTGTCGAATCTGTTGGGACTCCTGGTCTTGTCCTGCCTTTGCTCAGCCATGCCAAACAGTAGTGAGTCCGAGGAAGGATCAACCATGGACCCAAACACCTTCCACATGGTCACCTCAGACGAGACTGCCTCCCAGGAGACTTCTCAAGAGGGGGGCATGTCCATGAAAGGTTACCCCATGATGCCATCCCCCCGTGGGGGTCCGTTGGAATATGGCGACAACATGACATATCCAGTCAACCCAGTCCCAGACATCCCCGATTCAGAGATCTGCGACATGATGTTGAACGGGCCGGTACAGCCGCCTATTGATCAGATTCCTTTCCACTGCCTCTGTACCCACTGTAAGGGAACCCTGGGGCACAAGGGAGACATGGGAGACAGAGGACTGCCAGGTACAACTTTAAATTATCAGTTGTAGATTGTTTGTATTCAGATATAAATCAGTTTGTTTGTGATCACCGCCAGCAAAACATTTCTGTTTTTATTTATTTTTTCTTGGAGAAACAATATAAGTTACTGAGACTTTTGTCTGAATGTGTAAGAAGTTGTAGTTTGGGAAAGAAGAGGAATCTGCAAAGAAAAATGGCCTGTTAGAGCAATACAGTTCATCAATAAAATAATGTTATTTCGATACAGCTATAACAGCTAACATTATACAGTTATACAGTTCCAGGTATATTATAATTGAACTGTACACTTCACTCATTTTTACAGTGCGGTTTTTCTATTTTCAGAAATTAAAATCAGAAAAAACTTTAGTTATCCCAAGATGGGCAATTTAGATCCTAGTTCCCATTCTCATAATACAAAAATGATTTAATAAATACTATAAATAGAATTATTGATATGATGCTATATTTATTTAAATACACTTTCAGGTATAACTTTAAATTGACCTGTTTGGGTTTTGGTTAGAAAAGTTGTAGATGGTTGTGTTCAGATATATCAACGTCTAAGAACTTGTAGTTTGGGAAAGAAGAGGTATCTGCAAAGAAGAAAATACCTGGTTAGAGAAATGCAGTCTCGTTTTCCCTCTGATGATCAGAAATTACATGTCACAGCAAACGAGACCATCAGTGCAAAGAATGCTATATTTATATATTTTTTCTTAAAACCTTTGTCATGGGTATACGCTCACACAGGAACAAAAGCTGGCACAATAAGGTCCTTGGAGCACCTTTAAATAACAGCTAACATTATACAGGCTTAGGCTCAATGTTTCTGGCTCACATCTCTAATAGTGTCAATGGCATTGGTTTAATAATGAAAGAATTATGACAGCAACAGTCCAGCTTGCTAAAATTATACAACAGAAACTGATGTAAAAACTGACCTGTCTTTGAACAGGTCGACCCGGGAGTCCTGGGAGAAGAGGAATGCAAGGGTTCAAAGGTCGTCCAGGATTCACCGGCGGCGCGGGGATAAAGGGTGAGTTTCACATCCAGAAATCTATGTGCACAAACAGTGGATAAAAGAAAACCAAGTCTGTGACCACCTCTAACCTACCGTTAAGCTCTATTATTGTCTTGTGTCACTTGTGTCTTTGTATTTGTATTAGATGTAGAAGCTGTTCATTAATATGCACTGTCCCTAACACATACATAAAAACATAAATAAATAAAAAATGATAAAAATAAATAAATAAATTAATACATACGTACATACATACATACATACATACATACATACATACATACATACATACATACATACATACATACATACATACATACATACATACATACATAAAAATGTGTCTAACCTTAACTTTAATTTGAATTTAAATATTCACTTAAACTTATTATTAAACAATTGTATCTTATCTGTACATCTTAATTATTATTCCTTGAGTAAAATAGCATCTTCTTTCATCTTGATAACCTAAACATAGTTTGTGTCGTTTTTCCCCATTGTTTCATTAAATGCAGACGGTTATTAAGGTTAAGTGTTCTTTCAATCAGACATTAATTGATTGTGTGTTGATGCAGGTCCTGTCTTTAACTCTATTGTAATCATTTCTGTCTGTGTTTGTTGCAACAGGTCAGAAGGGAGACATGGGCGAGAAAGGAAGTGTCGGCATGACCGGTTTCTCCGGGTCGAAGGGCAGCAGAGGCTACAAAGGTTTGATATGATGAGTCTGTGTAAAAGATTCCTGTTATTAGTAAACGTTAAAGGACTCTCAAATAGGGAATACGTAGTTAGTAGTTACTAGTAGTTATCAGTGTTACATGGATGCCATGTCGCCACTATCACCTGGACAACATAATTTGTCAGTGACAACAAGCTTGGTGGAAAATAGCAGTTTGCTAAAACCTGGTACGATGCAACTCTCCTTTGCCCTAAAGAAGGTTAACAAGGTTTAGTCTGGGATCAATGCTTTGTTTACCTATCCATGAGTATACCCCAATTTTGCATGTGGGGGCACTTTAAAAGAAGATCAAAAGTTTTTAAAATATTTGTATATATTCACACTTTACCACTTGTCTTCATGTCAAAATTGTAAAACTAAAATATTCTGGGTATATGTGGTTGTTGTTTTCAGGAGAGAAGGGGGAACTGGGAATGGCTGGTCCTGAAGGAGCGGTGGGGCCTCAGGGAGAGACAGGCACCTGCCCGGCCTCCTGTAAGAGCGACCCTGGTCCGGCCGGTCCACAGGGTGCTCCGGGACCCGCCGGGGGCCGCGGGCTGCCCGGGGTGAAGGGCGCTATGGGAACCAAAGGCCTGAAGGGAGACCCAGGGACACTAGGTACACACATACAGTATAGTTAAGAGGTGACTGTGGGAGCACTAGAATTTTGAATGGCCTGGTTGTGTCTGAATTGTGCTAAAGAACTAAACTTGCCTTGCCTATCCATCTATCTATCTATCTATCTATCTATCTATCTATCTATCTATCTATCTATCTATCTATCTATCTATCTATCTATCTATCTATCTATCTATCTATCTATCTGTCTGTCTGTCTGTCTGTCTGTCTGTCTACTAATGTCTCCTCTTGATTTACTTTGGCCTTGTGTCTGAATTGTGCTATAGAAATAAACTTGCCTTGCCTTTTCCTTGCCTAGGTACACCGGGCACCGACGGTCCAAAGGGCCCTAAGGGAGACATGGGTGAACAGGGCATCTGCAACTGCACGGACGGGGCCGATGGCAGGCATGGAACCAAGGGAGAGAAGGGTTCATTGGGGCAGAAAGGCGACATTGGTGCCGACGGTGTTACTGGACCAGAAGGACCAATGGGACAATTCGGACCTATGGGGAGACCGGGCCCTTGCTCCCCGGCCATCCAATCAGCTTTCTCCGCCTGTATCAACGCCTCATTCCCGCCTAAAAACATGCCCGTTGTTTTCCCGCACATCCTTACCAACGAGCAGGGTCACTTTGACGCGTTAACAGGTGTGTGTGTGTATGCTCAGTGGGTCTAATGTGCATCTTGGATGTCACTGTTAGGTCAAGTCTTAACAGGGATGTTAATTATTTTATTTTTTTGTAATTTTTTTTTCATTGGTTTCTATTGTCAAACATTTCCACAGCATTCATCATTCATCATAGCTTCTGTGTGTGCTCACCATTGTGACATGAATAGTACACATTTGAAAGAGTCTCTCAAAAGTACCCACATACAGATACCGACATAATACAGTAAAGACAATTAAAGTAGAAAGAATAGTAAAACAGTTAGAGAGTCGTCTGTTTATTTGTAAAATTACTAATGGTCTGTGAAAACTAAATCAGACCTTTGGGGCGTTACAAAGTGAATCCACCTTTTTGAAGTATGAGGTAAATTGCTTTGATTTATGATTAACAAATGCTGTAATCTTTTTCATTTGTGAATGTCCATTGTGATTGTGTCCATTCATCCATTTAGAGTTGGGCTCTCCTGTGATAACCACTTCCTAGTTAAAGCCTTTTAGCTGCAACCAACAGAATGTTCAGAGATGTCTATTCTTAATAGGATAGAAACAATATATAGAGAAGTCTACGTTATTGAAGGAAATTTTATTTTTTTTTCTATTAACAGGCATGTACATGGCCCCGGTCAACGGCACCTACGTCTTCTCATATCACCTGGCAGTCAGTACCAAGGTGCTTCATGTCGGACTGTTTCGCAACTTCTTCCCAGTGGTGAAGACAACAGAAGCAAACAATGGGTACTAGATACTTTTACTTTCTAGTTATTATTATTATTATTATTATTATTATTATTATTATTATTATTATTAAAGTCTCAACATTCATACTTGTGTTTCTTTTATACTTTTTCTTTATATTGTGCCGTGTTGGAGGAGCCCAAGACTTAAGAATTTCATTGCCAGAGACTTTTCTGTAATTGTTAATGTGCATACTGTATATGACAATAAACACGATCTTGAATCTTGAATCTTTTACAGGGCCACAGCCAGTCAGATGGTCGTTCTACATCTGGCCATGGGCGATCGCTTGTGGCTGCAGGTGAAGAACAACCTCAGTAATGGGATGGTCACCAATGCCGACAGTAGCAGCACATTCTCCGGTTACCTGCTGCACCCCGACTCCTGCGAATTTAGCTTCGGTCGAGACTTCATGCCACCGCCGATGGATGGCGATTACAACTGGGACGGTCCTGGTACCACCACCACCCTTCCAACCACCACCCCACCATAGGCATCCAGTCAATCGCACAGACGAAAGCATCCACACATCATACCCAAATCAAACACTCAGGCCCAGTCATGGATTAGTTTAGTTAAATTTGGTTGATTTGTTTAAAGTTTGGTGGACAGTCCCCTTTGATTAACCTTTACAGTAAGAGGAGCTTTAGGGCCGGTTTCACAGAAGGCTATTCCTGGACTAAATGGAACTTTGAATGGAGATTGTCCATTGAAAGTACAATTTAGTCCAGAACTAGGCTTAATCCATGTCTGTGAAACCGGCCCTTAGCCTATTTGGCTAATGTCCAGCTGTAGTCCAGTTGTTAGCAGGCAACATAAAATACATTAGTTGAAATAATAAATAAAAAAAGTAAAATTAGAAGAACAGAAAAGAAGATTGAAATACATTACATTACATTTATAATTTGATTAAGCCTAGTCCTGGACTAAATGGAATTTTGAATGGAGATTGTCCATTGATAGTACAATATAGTCGAGGACTAGGCTTAATCCATGTCTGTGAAACTGGCCCCTCAGTGTATTTATAACTGCAAGGGTTTAACATTTTTAAAGGAGGGGTATTTCATGGAAGCAGAATGATCCTTTAGTGAGTTTCCTGCGGCGCTTCAGAGGTTATGTTGCTGGCACTCCTCGCTATCGATGTCTCAGTAGAATTTTTTTTTGCCAAAGAGCCAATCAGAATTGCCCCTTCAATGGACAATATCCATTAAAAATTCCATTTCGTCCAGGACTTGGCTTAATCCATGTCTGTGAAACTAGCCCAATGTGATGTCACACAGGAAGTATGGTCGTTCTACACGTGGTCAGTGGTAGTTGTAAAGGGCCAAAAAAGCTAAGTTTATAGTAAGTTTGTTTTTACAGAATCAATTGTTGTTGATCAATTGAATCCCAAATAAAGAAACGTAGTGTCTTTGGAGCTGCAAGCCGTGTGGATATTTCTTACTTTTAATTATTGGATGGATTGTAAGGAAGTTTAAGTTCAGACTCTAAATTTTAATAACTTAAAGCTGCTACGAGGAACTTTTAAATATTTCTGAAACAGTCTCATTTTTCCTCTGATGATCATAAATTACATTTAACAGCAAACGAGAACATCAGTGCAAAGAATGCTATTTTTATATAGTTTTTCTTAATGCCTTTGTCATGGGTATACGCTCACCCAGGAACAACAGCTGGCGTAGTAAAAACACTACCGCTTCTGTCCAAAGGGGGGTGCTAGAATTAACACACACCGAAAGTTCCTCAGAGCACCTTTAATAACTGGTGATACTTAGTCGTCATCTAGTGCCAACATGAGATCAGAAATGTATTTTTATTTCTTTAAATTTGAATGTTTTTGTCTTTATTTTGTTGCTATGCAATGTGTGTTAAGCAGACTGTTAAATAAGAGTTCTAGAAACCAAATGTGATTTGGAGAAAGTGAGAAAATACCCCGCCTTTAAATGTGGATATAAATTCACTCTTTTTGATTAAAAATCACTTAAATATGAAAGGTTGTGTACTGTAAGCGTACACATGCCAAGCTTGACAAATGCATTTGATTATGCATTTAGTACACATGATAAACGGCTAGATCTGCAGTCTAGTTTTAGAGCCTTTATTATGTCAACTTTTTTTTTATGTTTATGATGCATATCATTTGATGCTTGAGAAAAAAGAAATTATATTAAATTGCAACCAAAGTGGCTGCTTCAACCATGAGTCTTCTGGTATTTTTTTTTTATATAATTTTATTTCACATAAAAAGGGAGAGTGGTGTTGTATCCATCCAGTGTGCATGGAAAGATCAAGATGTTTTTTTTCACATCTAAGCTTGGTATAGTTTTGGTTTATAAATTCAATAACATTGATTCAGATCTGCTAACAAAAAGCTTTACAGTACAAAGAAGCCAAAAAACTGTCCAAGATTAATCTTACCATCATGACGCCCAACACAACACAGAAGTTTTTTGTTATTTCTTTATTGCTCCTGTATACTTCAGTGTAAACGGTCCGACGAACCTCGCATACACAATGGATAGTTAAGTAGACAGTATGTAGTATATACATGTAGGAGTATGTAGGAGGGAGGACGTTTGTAGGCCCATTGTTTGGTTTTATTTCTCTTTGGGCGCCATCTCTTCTCCACCGGACACGTTCCCATCTTCCTCCTCCTCGTCTTGCACCATTCCCGTCAGGTAGGAACGCTTGAACTCCTGGAACTCCATCTCCTCCTCAAGCTCACTACGGACAACACAGCACAGTTTAGGACAGAATTATTAGCCCTAACCCCCTATGAAAATGTCACTTATTTTTAAAGTATTTCACAGTTTTGTTAGGACATGAACTGCTGTGTCATCAAAACTGACAAGCCAAAAGATAACGATAGTTACGTATGTAACTACGGTTCTATGAGTTCCGGATGACCGCCAGAGGCGGTGCTTATAGCACTGGATATTCCATTGCGCGCATGCGCAGGTCGAGATCTTTATACCAACAAAGTCACCTGTGACACCCGGGTGACTCCAGGAATGTCTATATATTCCGGAAGTCACCAGAGGTTCTGTTCCACTGGATCTTCTCGCGGTGTCTGAGAAGTCTGAGTGACAGAGAACTCTGGCGGTCATCCGGAACTCATAGAACCGTAGTTACATACGTAACTATCGTTCTATTTCGTTCCTACTGACCGCCAGAGGCGGTGCTTATAGCACTGGATGACTTATACCAAAACGGTCACGAAGAGTACTCATCAATTAAGGGCTTGCAGCCATCAACAAGACAGCTGTCATTCCACCGGATGAGGTGCAGCAACATTTACTCTGTAGAGCCGCGCAACGTACATGATGAAGACCATGTAGCCGTGGCGCAAATGTCCTGCCGTGAAATCCGCTTCAAGGCAGCCCATGATGTAGCCATACTCCTGGTAGAGTGGCACTCAACGGCCAAGGCATGGGGAGCCCCTGTGCTCTATATGCATACAAGACCCCATCCACAAGTCAGTGGGAGTGTCTCTGTTTGGACAGGGCAGCCCCCTCCCTGCGGCTCCCATAGCAGACAAAAAGGTATTTGTCTTACGCAAGCTGGTTGTTGCCACAACCTATGCCCTAAGCGCCCGCACCGGGCACAGTAGGTCTGACATTCTTTCTGCACCCCCTGGTGCCCAGGGGATTGAAAGCAGCCAACTCGATCGATTGGTTTACATGGTGGGGAGACAATCGTTTGGATAGGAAGGATGGAGTTGGCGAGAGCACCACTCCTGACCCTTCTACATGCCAGCGCAAGCACGCCTGGCTTACTGACAAGGCATGGAGTTCACCGACCGATTGCAGTCGCAATGGCAAGGAGGAATGCCGTCTTCATCGACAGCCGCGTCAGGTCTGCCTGACTCAGCGGCCCAAATGGGGGTAGTCCTAAGGCCCTCAGGACTACTTGTAAGTCCCATGATGGTGCCCTCAGGGGTCATGGTGGCTGAATGAAGCCTCTGGCCTGACTAGGTAGTGGGACCCTACCGTCTGGTTGTCCACCCCTGCATGTGCGGCCGATATCGCAGCCACATAGACGCACAGGGTGGAAGCAGCTGTCCTGCTGCCCAACACAGACTGCAGAACGTGTAGTATCACTACCACTGACAAGTCCATGGGACTTCGCCCTGTGCCATGCACCACTGTGAAAACAACTTCCACCTGTCTGCATAGCGCCATGTAGTGGCGAGTGCCCCTGAAGTTAAAACGGTATGGACCTCTGACTGGTCGCAATACGTCAACAGTGGGTCCTGGCTACCAGGAGCCCCACGCACAGCTGCAGGCGCCCCGAGTTCGGGTGCCACATGTGTCCGCCTACCTGAGACAGAAGGTCCTGTCTCCCTGGAAGGCACCAAGGCTCTCCTTGAGGAGTTTAGTAACGCTGGGATCCATGGCCTTCCTGGCCAATGTGGAGCCACCAAACGTAGGCTGTAACTGCAATGCTGGACCCCATCCAGTGTTGTCAGTAACAAAAGCTACACACATAGTGTGTGGCACGGCTCATCCACTGGCAAGCAATAAGTAAGCTATGCACGCAAGGCTTAGGTGAGAGCCCACGCTGGTGGGACACAGCTCAATACACAGTGAAAGCGACTTCTGACCCGAAGCCGCCCACTTGACGAGCAAATTAGCAGCCTATGCAACCGCTCTAGGCGACAATGCTACAAATACTGTGGCGGTGGCTTGGCTCACCCCAAGCCACTCGCTGTCGATTAAATCAAAGTAAGCAACCGGTCTAGGCGAACTTAGCACCCGATCACAGTGCAACAATGCTAGAAAGACAATACATTCGAGCATACAATTAGCAACCGGGCTTAGTGAAAAACACACAAGCAACGGTGCGAAGGAAATGCACAAAGCAGGATGACTGGCCAAGCACTAGCCAGAGCATCCTGCCTTAGGGGACTGGTCCTCTCCATCTAGGAGAACCCAGGGGGACAGTGGGTCATCTCTTCGGAAGCAAAGAGATATGCCACTGCCCTGCCATACTTGTCCCAATCATGCCCACCACCTCCGGATGGAGTCTCCACCCCCGGGGGTGGCCCTTTCTATCGCTGTGTTCCGGACACCTGGAACTTGGACAGCTTGGATAATGATAATTAGAATATGCTGAGGTCAGCATACTTATCAGTCGAAGGAAGAGGCTGTACTCCAGCAGCCTCCATTGCATGGAGTGCTGTAGTAGCTGCTGAACGGTAGCTACGCGCTATGGAGAAAGGCAGGCTCGCATGGCCGCCGACTCGAGCACCAGCTGAGCTGTAATGGTGGCAGGGATGCTGCCGCACACTGTATAATATCCGCAGAGCCAGGGACGGCCCAAACGGAGGAACCCTGAACCGGTACACCCTGCCCAGAAATGCAAAGGGGAGGACCACCTGTGACATTGGGCAGTAGGGACTTGAAAGTAGCATCTTTCAGGGCTATGACACAACCCAGTCCGCCTGAGCGATAGACTGGAGGACCCCTGCAACACGCAGCATGGGGAAAGGAAGCATCGTGAGGCATTGATTCCGCCGTCTAGTCCAGAACGGGGCGACCCCGCCCCACCTCCTGGTACCTGAACTTCGGTTGAGTAGAACCTACCGAGCATCGAGTAGCACCCCCAAGGACTCTGGGGGAGGGCGGAGGCTGGACGCCGACCTCCTGGCGCCTGAAATGCAGCTGTAGCGCAGTGTACGGCGCTGTACAGAATGTGCTGAGAAGCACTGGCCCCTTGATTGTCCACCTGAACGTGGTCGAAGCTATTGGCACGGGGTACCACAGAGGTTCCCGGCCTGGAATCAGGCAGAGGTACACGTCGCAGCGTGTAACTACTGTTTAGCCTGGTCAACCTGAACACTTCGCACCTGGCCTGAAGAGCAGCTGGCCGAACGCCTGGCCTGAAGAGCAGCTGGCCGAACGCCTGGCCTGGGATCACTGGAAGAGAACGGAGGGTCAGTCGACACACCTCCGACTGGGACGACTGCGCCAGCCAACCCTGGCGGCGCGCCTAGCCCTTTCCCTTGTGAAGCGCCCTTGGGTACCTTGAAAGGCGCTATATAAATTCAAATTATTATTATTATTAGCTCCCTAAGTCGTAATGCAAACCAGATGCGTAACTCCTAGTAAGGAGGTCGCCTGAAATCCGGCACTGGGGCCGAGGGCAGCGCACATCGGCTCTCAGAGCCTCGTCTGGGGAGACAACCAGGGATGCTATAGCAGGCTCAATCGGAGCTAACCAGTCCGAGCCCTAACTATCAGCATTATGCATGGCTGCCAGAGCTCTGCTGTCACTAGTGTGATGGAAGAGAGCCCTTAAATCTGGCCAGCATCTACGGAGCTCAGCGGAATAAGGCTCAGAGGGAGGCACACAGAACGGAGGATTGAGGGCCTGCCGAAAGAAGGCATTCGTGGGTGCAGATGAAACCAGAGCTTCATCTAACCCCATACTTGCGAGACGGACACTGACCCTCTAGCGGAGCTGCCCACCTGTAAGAGGTTACAGGACCTGGTTGGAGGCTAGTAGAAGAGCCTCTACCTAGCAACCTAAGTGCCTGAGACATGAAACTACAGTTCATGCATGAGTTATCTGACAGCGCTTCCCTCAGGTGCTCAACCCTGAGACCTGCAGGGCACTTGTCATGGCCATTCCCCACTGTATGGAGGCCATGAAGGCGTAAGCTGCCCACTGTCGAGCCAACTAAATATGCATCTGACTAAGGTATGCAACCGGGCTTCAGGCGAGAACAACCGAGCCGCGGCGCGACACCGCCAGAATAATACAGCGGCGGTGCAAAACTATAGCGCCCACTGGCGAGCAAACTACAGTAGCCTGCACAGACGACAACCGTGTGTACAGCTAAAATAACACAGTGAAGGCGACTCTTGGAAACCCAAGACGCTCCCTGGCGAGCAACCAACGTATGCAACCGGGCTTTAGGCGAGAGCAACCGAGCCTCGGTGCGACACCCATGGACATATAAGAAGGGCGATACCGTTAGAATAATACAGTGGCGGCGTACAACTACGCCCACTGGTGAGCAAGTTACAGTAACATGCTAGAATTTAGCCAAAAGTCGAGCCAGCTAAAATATGCATCCGACTAAGGCATGCAACCGGGCCTCAGGCGAGAGCAACCGAGCCACGGTGCGACACCGCTAGAATAGCACAATGGCAGTGTAACCCTGCCGCCCACTGGCGAGCAAGTTACAGTAGGCTAGGCAATCGAGCTCTAGGCGAGAGCACACCCAAGCAACGACGCGACCTGTCGAGCCAATTAAAATATGTAATCCGAATAAGGTATGCAACCGGGCTTCAAGCGAGAGCAACCGAACCACGGTGCGACACCGCTAGAATAACACAGTGGCGGTGTAAACTATGCCGCCCAATGGCGAGAAAGTTACAGTAGGCTAGGCAATCGAGCTTACGAGAGCGCACCCACACAGTTCAATTGAATTCAGTTTACTTAAGAAGGGGACAGTGCAAATCGATAAACCACATGATCATACATGGGTTAAAAAATGCTAGAATAGCCAAATGCTATTCTCCATCTGCAGTCCCCTGGCAGTGTCAGCGGCTCTTGGTGACGGCAACGACGTTCACTGGTGAGCAAATTAAGTAGCCTATGCAGTCAGGCTAAGGCGTGAGCTACCGTGCAACACGGCTATAATAACACAGCGGCACAGACACGACACCCGTGCCGTGAAACTAAGCTGCCAACTGGCGACACACTACAGCAGCCTACACACGAGCAACAGTGTGACACGGCTAAAATAACACGGTGAAGGCGATTTAGGAAACTAATTCGTCCACCGGCGAGCAATACAGCAGCATACAGTGTATAACAGCATACTAGTGTGTGGCACGGCTCACCCACTGGTACGAGCAAATTAAGTAGCCTATGCAACCGCTCTAGGCTACTCACAATGCTACAAAGTACTGTGGCGGCGGCTTGGTACCCCCAAGCCGCTCGCTGTCGATTAAATCAAAGTAAGCAACCGGTCGGGGCGAACGTAGCACCCGATCAACAGTGCAACAATGCTAGAAAGACAATACATTCGAGCATACAATTAGCAACCGGCTTAGCGAAAAACACACAAGCAACGGTGCGAACAACAGTGAAAGAGGCTTCTGACCCGAAGCCGCACCTGACGAGCAAATTAAGTAGCCTATGCCACAAAGTACTGTGGCGGCGGCTTGGTACCCCAAGCCGCTCGCTGTCGATTAAATCAAAGTAAGCAACCGGTCGGGGCGAACGTAGCACCCGATCAACAGTGCAACAATGCTAGAAAGACAATACCTTCGAGCATACAATTAGCAACCGGCTTAGCGAAACACACAAGCAACGGTGCGAACAAAAGAATAACACGGCGACTGTGAACCCAGCCGCCGCCTGATCTAATCAAAGCAAGGTGGAAAGGTGATATTAGCTTCCGCGGTAGCCTCGGGCTACGCGTAGCCTTCACACTTTACTCACCCCTACCGGCCGCAGCCAAGTCGAACGAATTGCAAGTCGCAGCCCTTGGTGGTCGAAGTCAAATCGAAGCACCAACCTTTAGGTACGAGCTACTTGCGACAAGCTAATGGTATATTAGCACACAACAATGTGTGCGACCTGCTTCCGCGAGAATATAGAAGGAACAGAACCTCTGGTGACTTCCGGAATATATAGACATTCCTGGAGTCACCCGGGTGTCACAGGTGACTTTGTTGGTATAAAGATCTCGACCTGCGCATGCGCGCAATGGAATATCCAGTGCTATAAGCACCGCCTCTGGCGGTCAGTAGGAACGAAATAGAACTACTTTTTTTGCTTTTTTTCTCCTTTATAATAAAATAATAATATAATAAAGCCTTATTGTAGACACAGGTACAACACATCATACAGTATAAAAAGGAGATAAAAAGATACATACAAAATGCATATTGGCCTGTAGGATAAACAGACTAATGCACCAATGTCGTCTTAACCTAGAAGTGTATCTAAAGCAGCTTTTCAAACATTGTTTTTTTTATTCATGCAATTGCCGAGGTTTAGATTATAACCTCTAACCAACCACAAACCCCCTCCTCTCAATTGATTTATTTTTAACTTGGGAATCCATCTTACCTTTCCTTCACTGTTGGCAGCAATAGAAGAAAAGAAAAAGCAGAAGGTTTAGAATTAGTGTGACAGTTCCTCGACTTCTTAACATCTCAATATGAATAAATGCATCTCTTCAATCAATCTTTATTTATATAGCATCTATAGCTCTTTTATTTTTTGATTTGATTCAATTTATTTCAGACATATCAAAAAAAAGAAAAATGAAAAGCATGAAAATACAATAAAAAAATATGTTCAAATGATTTCACAAAAGAAATAAAAATAAACAAAAAATAAACAAATAATATTTTTTCATTTAACTTTTATTTATCCTCGAGAGACCAATTGAGGGGTGACCCTCATTTACAATGACGTCGAGTTCAAAAAAATTCAAAGGAAAAACAACAATACATAAACAATATTCAATGCAAAAACATCAAATACACAACAACAGGTGAAGAGAAAAACTATTGAAACATTTACACAGTGGTGAAGAGTGGCAGCAATTAAAATTAAATGGGTGAAAGTACAATATAGCCTGATTAAAACAGTTTGAATTGATATGCCTGAAAAGGAAAGGAAGAAGGATAAACTTATTTGATCCTACCGCTTTTCCACAGCTCAATAACTTATATTTATTATATTAGCTTCCTGTGTTCTTTATAATACTTTTTACAAATCTATACAATTTGTTATACTATATTTGATACAATCCATACAAATATACAACTTGATATTATAATTTTTTTATATTTATACAATCCATATATCTATATCTATTATATAAATACATCTATACCAACTATGCGTTACATTTCAGTAGATAATTCACTAAAATGTCCTAAATATAAATTTAATGTCTTAAAGGTAAATACGAAGACGGAAAATGTTTACATAATGTTCTGGCAATGAGATTTTGAATGTCATTGCCTCACCAAATACATTTCAGAAATAGAATTTGATTGAAACCCTTGTCTTAAACTTTTTTTTTTTATCATATCCCAGCGTTAGAATAAATGCAGATTAGTAATAACAATTACATATTTTGCTAAGAAATGCATTATTTAATTATCATGCCTAAATAATGCCCTTCTTCACATGCACGCTTCATGAAATCAACTGATCAGCTAGATTCTGTTTCCTCACCTGCGTCAGGTTTAGGATGCATCAGTTTGAAAGGAACTTCCAGGCAGACCTCACTGCAACACAAACACAAACAATGGTTACAATTTACAAGAGGTTTGGGGTAAAGTGTCTTGCTCAAGGACACAATGGTAGAGCTGGTGAGTAGATTTCTATCCGTATATATAAACTCTAAATATACACTGAAAAATTAAGAGATGAAATACTATTAATAAAAACAAGTACACATCAACCCACCTTGATCCCATCATCCTGTGAGCGTGGCAGAGAAAGAGATGACATTTTGGAACAAAATCAAAAGGATTACGTTTAATGTTTTAAATAACATGAGATGAATAAACAGAACAGACAAGCCGCGCGCACACACACACACACACACACACACACACACACTAAATATCTTGAATCTTGAATGACACACTCACCCTCCAATGATGAGTTTCACCATGACTCGGTATGAAACCATGATGCCCATCACTTCCTTCAGAACACCTTCCTTGACACTGAACCAGAAGAAAGAGATTGTTTAAATTCCCTTATCACATTAAAGGTGCAGTAGGTAGATTCATAGGAGGGGATTCGTTTACATTCATAGAAAACAAGGCCATTCAAAGTGCTTTACAGGAAAAACAATCAAGATCAAAATACAGAAAAGTGAATGAAAAATATGAATATAAATCTAAATGTCATGTTAAAAGGGAAACATAAAAGTCTTCAGATTTGACCTCATGTTTTCTGGGAGTTTGTTCGAGATATTTGGAGCATAAAAACTGAAAGCTGCTTCTCCTTGTTTAGTCCTAACTATGGGGACTGTAAGTAGATCTGTCTGTCTGTCTGTCTGTCTGTCTGTCTGTCTGTCTGTCTGTCTGTCTGTCTGTCTGCCTGTCTCCTTGTTTAGTCCTAACTATGGGGACTGTAAGTAGACCTGTCTGTCTGTCTGTCTGTCTGTCTGTCTGTCTGTCTGTCTGTCTGTCTGTCTCCTTGTTTAGTCCTAACTATGGGGACTGTAAGTAGACCTGTCTGTCTGTATGTCTTTGTGTGTGTATGTCAGTCCACTCACATGCTGGATGAAGCCAGGTTTGTGTCTTCGTGGTTGAGTTTCCCGTCCAGAGCGATTCCCCGGCGCTCCTTGTTGTTGGCCAGCAGGGGCAGCAGAGTGTAAACCTTCTGTAGCGTCGCCCCCGGAGACACACAATCCCTAGAGCAAGAAGACAGACAGACAGACAGACAGACAGAGAGACCGACACGCACAGACAGACAGACGGACGGACGGACAGACAGACAGACAGACAGACATTAAATCAAGAGGAATAATAGACATTTGCAGCTGCTAGGATGCACACAGTTTGTTGATAATGTTTGATTGTTTTGATGCGACAGAACATTAAGGATATTACACTGTGTAAATTGCTATAAAAACTGGAGAAATGGAGGCGTTCTAAAACATATACATTAATAGGTTTATAAATTGTATTACCCGGGTTCTTCGATGGCCACAGACTTGACGTAGCTGTCGTTAGAGTACAACACCACCGTGGCAACTTGATCCACTAAGGAGAAACATGAGATTTAGACATTGCACCAACATAACTCTAAACACACCTCCATACTCCTGTGATTAAAGTACACACACACACACACGTACACACGCACGCACGCACACACACACACACACACACACACACACACACACACACACACACACACACACACACACACACACACACACACACACATATGTGTTCTTTTAAGTAAAGCATGAATCAAAATATTTTTTTGGGGGGGATTTTTTCTTTACCAGACAGTTTGGAGAGACAGAGTTGAAATGTGTCAGAGAGGGGAATGACATGCAGAGAACGACCCGGGCTGGATTCTAACCCGGGTCTGCTGTGAAGAGGACAGACAGACAGACAGACAGACAGACAGACAGACAGACAGACAGACAGACAGAGAGGGGAATGACATGCAGAGAACGACCCGGGCTGGATTCTAACCCGGGTCTGCTGTGAAGAGGACAGACAGACAGACAGACAGACAGACAGACAGACAGACAGACAGACAAACAGACAGACAGACAGAGAGGGGAATGACATGCAGAGAACGACCCGGGCTGGATTCTAACCCGGGTCTGCTGTGAAGAGGACTGAGACTCTATGGAGGAGGGGGGGGGGGGTCTAACCACTGCACCATGAATGAAAATATTTTTGGAGAATTTTAGCGTCACGTTTACCTGAGACGATAATGTTCTTGATGTTTTTGCTGGAGTTGTTTGTGACGCTGACGTTCACTTTGATGGGCTCGCCGTGGTAATACATCTGGAAACATAACACACAGTCAACATATCAGAGACACACACACACACACACACACACACACACACACACACACACACACACACACACACGCACACACACACACACACACACACATACACATTCACAGACAGACACACAGACAGACAGACACACACACATGAATGAATGTGTGTGTGAATGGTAACGTGGGAATGGGAACAGGTCTCCCTTAAAAAAGAGTCTCCGGTCTCAATGGGATTAACCTGTATATATAAAAGGGGAGAGAGAGGGATAGAGATAGAGAGAGAGAGAGAGAGAGAGAGAGAGAGAGAGAGAGAGAGAGAGAGAGAGAGAGGGAGAGATAAAAAGAGAGGGAGAGAGAGAGAGAAAGAGAGAGAGAGGGTGAGGGAGAGATAGAGAGAGAGATACAGAGAGAGGGAGAGGGGGAGAGGGAGTGAGAGAGAGAAAGAGAGGGGCAGAGAGAGATAGGGGGAGAGGGAGGGAGAGGGTGAGAGATATATATAGAGAGAGAGAGTCAGAGAGAGGAAGTGAGAGAAAGAGTGAAAGGGATAGAGAGAGAGAGAGAGAGAGAGAGAGGGAGAGATAGAGAGAGAGAGAGGGAGCGAGAGAGCCAGTAATAAAAACCCCTCACCTCTTTGTCCAGACTGGCCTTGACGTGCAGCGGTTTCTCAGACATGACAAAGTCCCGGCTGGTCTCCACAGAGGGCGCCACTCCCTCCACCTCTGGAGCGTATTGAATCTTCCTGATCACCATCTTCACTGTGCTCCTGTTGAGACAATGAAATACAGTATGTAAAACAGTATTATGTCCCTATACTAGTATGACTTCCCATCTATATTTAACCCTTTTGTGTGGTGTTCATATTGTTGCTCCTGTTGCACACAAGCAGAGAAAATAAAATACAGTAGCCTGCGTAGAATATTATTATGTTCCTATAGTATAACTGCAGTGTTTGAATTTGATTTCTATTCATATGTTTCATTCACTTTTCTAATGTCTATTCTATACTTGATATATTTTAATTTTGATGTATTTCTTGCCCCTGTAAAGCACTTTGAATGGCCTTGTGTGTCTGAATTGTGCTATAGAAATAAACTTGTATATATATATGTATATATTTACACAATGTAAGAACTGGAAAAACTTGTATTCATACTCAGCTGAGACTCACCGTTTTTTTATTTTTGCGTCCTGGCTTTCAGCACTGAACGCTTTGATCTCAAACTCCACAGTACATTGCTACAGAAGGAAAATTGAGAGAGAGAGATAAAGAGAGGAGGGGGGAGACCGAGGGAGAGAGAAAGAGAGAGGGGGAAGAGAGAGAGAGAGGGGGAGAGACAGAGAGAGAGAGAGAGAGAGAGAGAGGGGGGGGGGGAGAGAGAGAGGGGGGTGGAGAGGGGGAGAGAGAGTGATGTCAACATATTGGGTGTTTTATTACATCATATGGTGTGTTGAAATCATCAGTGGAAGGTTTGATTCCTCAGATCTCACCTTTCCAACATCCTGGGGCGAGGGCTGGAGCGCCACTGAGCAAGGCAGATTATCAGGAAACTGAGGAGATAAAAACACGATGGATAGATAGATGGATGGATGGATGGATGGATGGATGGATGGATGGATGGATGGATGGATGGATGGATGGATGGATGGATGGATAGATAGATAGATAGATAGATAGATAGATAGATAGATAGATAGATAGATAGATAGATAGATAGATAGATAGATAGATAGATAGATCGACATTTCGTCTTTCTTGAAGTGCATCAATAATTTTTTTTTTAAACTTTCCCATAGCCCTTATACTCTTCTATAATAACTTGTGGGATTTTACTTACAGAAATTTAAATACATTGCTGTGGGGTCACGAAGTTGGCCTCACCTCAAAGAAGAATGGGTGTGCGTCGTCCCCCAGTTTGCGCAGCAGCCTGGCCTGGTTGCGGGTGTGGATTCCCTTCTCCCGGTCCTGTAGCGGAGGGTAAACCTGACGGGTTGACACGTACAGCTCCCTGCGAAACGCGATGCCCATCACGTCCATATCATCTCTGCCATATCGGAAGGTGCAGGACAGGGTGACGAACACTAGAGGGAGGATGGACACAGAGAAATGAGAACAATGATATCCTACACCAGGCCTCACTGTTTCAGTTTGTTTTATTTTGATAATTATTTGTAACCTACAATGTCTTTAAGGTAGCTTTCCTTTACATTCATTTAATCTTCAACATTATTAATTATTGTGTATCTGTATGTTATGTTATATGTTGTTATATAAGTACATATTGTTCTGACACTCTCTTTTGTTATTGTACGTAATATCTATAAATCTGCTTTGGCAACACTGTTTGTTTACCACAATAGTCCTGCCAATAAAGCTTTTTTTTATTTGAGAAAGAGAAAGAGAGAGGAAGAGAGAGAGAGAGGAAGAGAGATAGAGGAAGAGAGAGAGAGGAAGAGAGAGAGAGTGAGTGAGTGAGAGAGAGTGAGAGAGAGGGTGAGAGAGAAAGAGAGAGAGAGAGAGAGGATGGAGATTTTGAACCACAGGCTTATTTCTGAGTGTGTGAAAGAGAGGTGTGAACGTGCACTGACCTTTCCTCCCCTCCAGAGCCTCAGGATCAATGAGGACAACGCCATCTAGAGGGGAAAAGAGAGTACATAAGTACATACATATCTATCTATCTATCTATCTATCTATCTATCTATCTATCTATCTATCTATCTATCTATCTATCTATCTATCTATCTATCTATCTATCTATCTATCTATCTATCTATCTATCTATCTATCTATCCATCCATCCATCCATCCATCCATCCATCCATCCATCCCTCCCTCCCTCCCTCCCTCCTTTCCTCCCTCCTCCCTCCCTCCCTTCCTCCATCCATCATTCTATCTATCTATCTATCTATCTATCTATCTATCTATCTATCTATCTATCTATCTATCTATCTATCTATCTATCTATCCATCTATCTATCTATCTATCTATCTATCTATCTATCTATCTATCTATCTATCTATCTATCTATCTATCTATCTATCTATCTATCTATCTATCTATCTATCTATCCATCCATCCATCCATCCATCCATCCATCCATCCATCCTTCCCTCCCTCCCTCCCTCCCTCCCTCCCTCCCTCCATCATTATATCTATCCATCCATCCCTCCCTCCATCCATCCATCCATCCATCCCACTATGTAAATGTTTCAATTGTTTTTTGTTTTTTCTTCTCTTCACCTGTTGTTGTGTATTTGATGTATTTGCATTGAATATTGTGTATGCATTGTTGTTTTTCCTTGGAATTTGTTTGAACTCGACACCATTGAAAATGAGGGTCACCCCGAGGATAAATAAAAGTTAAATGAAATGAAAATGAAATCCCTCCCTCCCTCCATCCATCTTTGTTTAAACTCACCCACTGGTTCCACAGAATCAACTCGGTCGACAAAGTCTCTCTTCCCGACGTAGACTCCAACCTGAACCAAAGAACAGACACTTTAAAGGTGCTACGAGGAACTTTTAAATATTTCTGAAACAGTCTAATTTTTCCTCTGATGATCATAAATGAAATGTAACAGCAAACGAGACCATCAGTGCAAAGAATGCTGTTTTGATATAGTTTACTGTAGTATAGACTTCATGCCTTTGTCATGGGTTTACGCTCACCCAGGAACAACAGCTATAAAAACACTACCGCTTTTGTCCAAAAAACTGACAGCCAGCTCGGATGATTTTAGCAATATCTTTGTAGGATTGTGATTTAATATTTTACTAAGATGAAATAGTTTTCAGTCTACAGAGATGTCAAACCCTGCAGCTGAAAGGCTTTTAGACATCTATTTTTTAAGAACACAAACACACAACTGATAAAGTGAACTCACAAGCAAAAGACAAAATAAAACAAACAACTAACATGGCATTCTCTACTTTACAGGTTTCTAAGACATTGTTTAAACTAAAGGTAAATGTTAATCAGAAATAAAAAGTAAACGAGGTGTCATGTAAGTCCCTTCAGTACTGTTATATAGTCCAGGAAAGGCTGACATATCTGTTTAAACTTCTCTGCTTTCCATGAAATCTCAAAATGTATTTTATATATAAAGAGTGCTAGAGAACTCCATGAGCCACATATCGAAGCAGGGGGTTAGCTTTTAGACATTTGGTTATCACACTCTAATACAAACACTGGAGCAGCCATCTTTAATCTGACAATCTGTCAATCGCTCAAGTGCCTCACTTCACCTAATCAGTCAGTACTCTAAACTTCATTCCCCCCCCCCCCCAAAGAGTCTCAGTCCTCTTCACAGCAGACTCGGGTTAGAATCCAGCCCGGGTCGTTCTCTGCATGTCATTCCCCTCTCTGACACATTTCATCCCTGTCTCTCCACAACTGTCGAATAAAGCATAAAAAATGCCCAAAAAAAATGTAAATGTCCAACCGTTGCCATCTTTTAAATCTTTGTCAGTCAGCGTGTGTGTTCTGTTTATCTCATTCATATCTCATTCGTCTAAAAAAAGCCAAAATATTCTAAAAAAAAAAAATAGTAAAGATACTGCACTAAGCTCATGTGTCGGTAAGTGTTGTAATTCAAGCTGTACTCACAGAGTTGTCTTTGCAGATCTTCTTGAAAACAACATGTTTGGAACTCATGTTGGAGCAGATTGAGGGCAGCAGAGTCTGTGAGAAACAATAAGATAATCAGCATCAACAAAGCATAATTCTCAATCAGCCACTATTACCACTAACGCAAGGCAAGTTTATTTCTATAGCACAATTCAGACACAAGGCCGTTCAAAGTGCTTTACAGGGGCATACACATACATCAAGATTGAAATACATAAAGTATAGAATGGAAAAACATTTTAAATGTCAAACTTGTTCAATTCAATCACCCGTTGAATAAGGAATATTTATTACAAACCAAATTTTTACTAGATGATTTTTTAACAGGTCGTTTTCAATAATAATCAAACAAAAATGTTAATTGTTCGAAATAAATATTTTAATTACTTAGCTCTTGGTTAAGCTCAGAGATGCTTAGCCTTTATTAACAATTTCAGTTTTACATCAAGTCAAGTCAAGTTCTTAAATCTCTGGTTACTCAAACAAATAAAAATTCCATGAGAACGAAGTGGTTTAAACGTTAAAGGATACCATAAGCCACTTTTTTCAACCATATATTACTGTCATAGTCTAGTTTTAAAAGCAAATATTACAGACACACATATTACACAATTCTTACAACGCAGAAACCATTTTCTTGATTCTAGATATTGATGCTCATTGCAAATTTTCCCAACTTAAAAATGAGACAAAATGACTGTGTAACAATTTTTTTTCTGCAAGATTTTGAATCATTGAGACTTACCTGTGTAGCAGAGATGGAGGGTGTGTAGTTGTTGTATCAGAGGGAGATGTGCGTTGATCATATAAGCTCTATATGTAAAATACAGCTGTCAATCAAGGCCTCTGTCATAGCCTGTCATAGCCTGTATCAGCCAATCAGGAGCTGCGGTTTTGAACTGAGACCAACCCCCTCAGCACTGTCTGTGAGTGAGCCCACTGAGAGGATTGAATATGGTTCCCCTTCAATCAGCACAACAGAGCCAGATTAAAGATGTGTGTGTGTGTGTGTGTGTGTGTGTGTGTGTGTGTGTGTGTGTGAAAGAGACGGAGAGACAGAGAGAGAGAGGGGGGAGAGAATATATATATGGATGTGTAGTTATATTGCAAATAAATTGAAACAATATATAATAGTATATATATATATAGTTGAGCGACAGCTTTTATCCAGTCTATAGTTATAGATGGACGGAGGGATGCTGTAGATTACACACACATACACACACACACACACACACACACTTATAGATAGACGGAGTAATCCAGTGTTCTGCCCGTCAGCAGGTAAACAGACACTTGTGGATTACTACTTTAATCATCATTATCAAACAGGAGATTAGACACACACACACACACACACGTTTGTACGGCTATACTTATGACGAAACTCATTGACATAATGCATTCCCTAGCCCCTTACCCTAACCTGAACCTTGTTAACCCTCAACCAGCCCTTTAAAGGCCTGTCCCAAAGTGACAACCGGACAAAATTGTCCTCACTTTCCAAAAATGTCCTCACTCCTTAAACTGAAATTGGTTCTCACAAAAATAGTTGCACATTTCCACAAACACACACATGTCAACACTTCACCAATGCTTTACTTCTATGAGTATAACAGAAAATGTTTTAATTGAACATTAAAACTATTAATTAATACACAAACGTTGTATGAAAAATGTGTGTCACAACACGAGTAATACCTCCCCACACACACACACACACACACACACACACACACACACACACACACACACACACACACACAACACAAAACAAATCTACGATGTAATACAAACTTTATTCAGATAATAACAAACTCTTAACAGAACCACATTAGTCATTAATAATCATCTACAAATCTCTATGAATTAACACGATTTAGAATTAAGATTTCACCTCAAAAAGTCTTTTAAAAAAACAAGACAATATTTAAAAAGGACAGGCACAAAACCACATGTTCGTAGGTCATAAATCATTGGTCACAATCCTGGCAGTACAGAGGCATGGTGTGTTTACAAGACGCGTACGTGTGTGTGTGTGTGTGCGTGTGTGTGTGTGTGTGTATGTGTGTGCTCTTTTTTTATTTTTATTGTTTTATAAATCAAGACTAGATTAATGTTATTGTGTTATTGTTATTGTGTAAATGAATGTAGGGCAATGAAATAAATTTTAATATATTACGTTAAAGAGAGATATGTTTCTGTTTACACTGTGAGGACGTACCTTCCTTTTGGGGACAAAATGGAAGTCAGTTTAACATAATTATGACATTTTAGGGTGAATACTTGCTTATAGGTGAGGGTACACCTAGGTTTAGGTTAAGGAGTTAGGGTTAGGTAAGCAGTGGTTATGGTTTGGGCAAGTCTCCAGGAAATGAATGTAAGTCTATGCAATGTCCTTGCAAGTGATGAAAACGTGTGTGTGTGTGTGTGTGTGTGTGTGTGTGTGTGTGTGTGTGTGTGTGTGTGTGTGTGTGTGTGTGTGTGTCTTTAGACGTAAGCTCTGCCTGCGTCTGGATCCGACTTGGCCGTTGCGGTGTAGACTTTCCCTTTCCCTCCTGGCTGGCTGCCATAGTAACCGCTGCAAAACAAGACAAACAAAGTCAATGATATGAAATGAAATGTAAGAAATTGTTAAAATGAGAATTTGTTTTGTTCAAGGAAGGATTTTGGACATTTAAGAAAAAAAACTTTTTCCCTCTTTATGATAATAAGAACTTTGTCTTGTTTGAACACATTTTCCCAATATATGTTTAACAAATAAATTAATACAAAATAATTATGTCAAATGCATATTTTCAAATGAAATAATAAATGTTAAAAAAAATCCATGAATAAAATCACGCCTTTTTTTTCTTTTTTTTCAGAGGGATTTCACAAAATATCCCAAATTAATTATCCCTGCGTTCCAATCCCCATACTTCCCTACTATTTAGTATGCCAGAAAAGGATTTAGGACGTCCCAATACATGCACGTCAATTGCAGTATGCTGAAAATACATAAATGTCCCACTAACTCCAATAAAATTTTGGATTATTTGTCTTTATTCTTGACATAATGAAAAAAAATCTTCCTTATCTGATATTTTTTTCTCTCCTGTGGCCCTAAAACTCTTCTGTATTTTAGCCTATAGTGTAGTAAAAAGAAAGAGTATGAGATTTGGAACGCAGGGTAATTTTTTTCTATTAGTTTTTTTCCACAGTGGCCATTTTAGATAAAGGCGAGTCTTAATGCACTTACCCCTTGCCGCCTGCGGGTTGCGCCCTCTTGCAGGCGGTGCAGAGTAACGCTCCACCAAGCATACTGAGAATGGCTCCACCCCATCCCAGGTAAAGGCCTGTGCCCAGCTCAAACCTGCACACACACACACACACACACACACACACACACACACACACACACACACACACACACACACACACACACACACACACACACACACAATGTCATTATTACGTTAAGGGGACTTCTATTTTGTCCCCAAAAGGAAGGTGTCCCAAAATTTGACTGCGTAAACAGAGAAATGTACCCACAACATTAGTAATGCACGCACGCACACACACAACCACACAACATGAGCTTATTATTAGATTAAAACACTCTACCTATCCATCCATCCATTTGTCTATCTATCTATCTATCTATCTATCTATCTATCTATCTATCTATCTATCTATCTATCTATCTATCTATCTATCTATCTATCTATCTATCTATCTATCTACCCGTCTGTCTGTCTGTCTGTCACAATAAAAGCAATCAACTACTTCAATCTAGCGTTTGGTGTATGTGTCTCACCTCACGCCACCGTGGAACGGGTTGTTGAAATCCTCCACCACCATGAAAGCGTACCAAGAGACTGCCACCATGCAGCACATACCTGCAAACACACACACAACACACAAACATTAATACCAAAACAAAAATTGGTACAAAGGAACAGTTTGTTGTGAAAGAAAATTTAATAAAATCAGATACAACAATATTTACTATTATTATTATATTTTAAAGGTGCTATGAGGAACTTTTAAATAAGAGGTAGTGTTTTTACTACACCAGCTGTTGTTCCTGGGTGAGCGTACCCATGACAAAGGCATTAAGAAAAACTATATAGCAATAACATTGTTTTACACTGATGGTCTAGTTTGCTGTTACATGTCAATTATGATCCTCAGAGAAAAAAATTAGACTGTTTCAGTAATATTTAAAAGTTCCTCATAGCACCTTTAAAAAAAAAGTTTGCGTTGTTGTTAGCTACCCCATTTCATCTCCGTCTCTCTGCACTATACATTAAAGTAAAAAAAAAATGGCAAAAACAAAAACTTGTGTACATAGTGTTGTTAACTCACCAGCGATAATGCTCAGTATTCCCCCAGTAGCAGCGACCTTTGCCTTGGACTGGTCCGTAGACGACCCGATCTTGATACATTTCAGTCCGAGCAAAGACACAATCATGGAGCCGAGACCGAGAAGCAGAGAAACGATCATCAGAGCGCGACATGCCTGCACGTGACCTGGGAGGGAGAAATAGATGTTAGATATAATAACAATTATCCAAAAAACAACTTAATTTGTATGGCAGCACCTAAAAAACAATTTCAACAAAGTGCTTTGACAGGGGAAAAACAAAAGCACATACACATCAAATACATACACATCAAATCAATACACATTCCAATATACAAACATGTGAAAAAGAGAAGATGGAGCAGATATAAAGGACACAACCAAAACATTTATCTATTATTAAGAGGTGATAAGGCAAAAAGACAATGAGAAAGACGATAAAAATTATAGATATTATACATTTACATTGAGCTCTGTCTGTCTGTCTGTCTGTCTGTCTGTCTGTCTGTCTGTCTGTCTGTTTGTCTGTCTATCCATCCATGCATCCATCCATCTGTCTCTCTGTCATCAGATTTTTTGTTTGTTTAAGTGTGTTCTTGTATTTATCCCATTGTGGGGACATTCTGTAAGAAGTTGACAACATTATGGGGACTGACTTCACATTTGGGGACATTTTATCTTTTTTTGCTTCTAAATCGATATTTTTATACAATAGTCTTATTACAACTGACATTTCTGTCCTTAAGTATCTGTATCTCTGCAGTCGCCTTGCAGAAAAATTGTACCAACGGGAACAAAAAAAGTGTGTGTGCGTGGTGTGTGTGTGTGTGTGTGTGTGTGTGTGTGTGTGTGTGTGTGTGTGTGTGTGTGTGTGAGTGAGTGAGTGAGTGAGTGAGTGAGTGAGTGAGTGAGTGAGTGAGTGCGTGCGTGCATGCGTGTACGTGAGTGTGAGCGAGCGAGACTGTGTGTGTGTGTGTGTGTGTGTGTTAGTGAGTGAGTGAGTGTGTGCATGCGTGTACGTGAGTGTGAGCGAGCGAGAGAGTGTGTGTCTGCGTGAGTGTGAGCGAGCGAGAGAGAGTGTGTGTGTGTGTGTGTGTGCGCGTGTGTTTTACAGCACCCAACAGCACCGACATAGTCATTTATTGACAAGATGGCCTCTAATGATCATAAAAACACACCACACCTCTATACGAGTTTCAGTAGAGAGAGACGAACAATGACTCACACAGTTTAATGATCAGAGTCACAAGACGAACTCAAATAACTTGATAATGAACATCCAGTTGACTGCATATTGCACATATTGTAAATATTGTTCATTCGTTCATTACATTGCACATTTCTATTTAATTTAGCTACTTCTTATTTTCTATTGTATTTTATAGATACCGTTTTATTGTGTACCCTTTCTGCACTATTTAGTATTTAGAGTTTGTTTAATGTAAACATTGTTTATCTCTATTCTACTTTATTTAATGATTATTGTTGTTGTTCCTTTTACACCGTGGGTCAGAGACAAACGCCATTTCGATCCTTATGTATGGCTGTATATTTTAAGAATTGACAATAAAGTTTGACTTAACTTGACTTGATAACGATTTGGTTCATAATATATAGAATTTATTTATAAGTCTATCTTATTTTACTATTGCTCTTTTTGTTGTATTTTATATACGGGCGACCGTGGCTCAGGTGGTTAAGCGGGTTGGCCAATGATCCAAGGGTTGGTGGTTCAATCCCCGCTCTGCCACCTGTGTCATGGTTGTTGTGTCCTTGGGCAAGACACTTCACCCACCTTGCCTCGTGTGAATGTGTATGACTGCTGTATGTTTGAGGTGGTGGTCGGAGGGGCCGTAGGCGCTGAATGGCAGCCATGCTTCCGTCTGTCTGCCCAGGGCAGCTGTGGCTACTATGGTAGTTTACCACCACCAGTATGACTGTGTGTGAATGAATGGAACCTGGAACCCTGTAAAGCGTCTTTGAGTGCCTTGAAAAGCGCTATATAAATTCAATCCATTATACTTTATTTATTTATTTAATTTAAATTAATATATATGAAATGTTATCCTATTTCATTTCTGTTTCTATTTGTTACATATGTTATCCTTGTAATTGTGTTTATTGTGTTTGCTCATCCTCACTGTAAATGAGGGAAACCTCAGTGTCTTTCAAGTGAAAATAAAGGTTATTGATTGATTGATTCATTCATTGATTGAAGTGCATTATATAACAATTCTTTAAGATTTCTGAGTCAGACCAACAGTTTTAAAACACTAATGCTATGTGTAACTTCCTGAAGTATTTCTGAAACAGTCTCATTTTTCCTCTGATGAGCATAAATTACATGTAACATCAAACAAGACCATCAGTGCAAAGAATGCTATTTTTATATAGTCTTAATGCCATTGTCATGGGTATGATCTCCCAGGAACAACAGCTGGCGCGGTAAAAACACTGCTCCTGATAAGTATTTCCCTCCATTTTATTATCAGAGGACAAGAAGGCACAAAATGGCACCCAAAGGATGATGATGTTATACATTATGACACATTAGAACGCAAAAAAAACAACGTTACATTCTCATCATTAATATCTCAAAATTGTCCATAACAGTGATCTACTTTTGTCTACTTGATAAACTATAAGATTTTTTATTTGGATTTTAGGCGGGAAACTTTTGGCTGAAATCCACCAACCTTTGGACGAGTAGTTCTAAAATGGTGCCACATGGACCACAGGCCTTTTTTACTGTTTTAGCTGATCTGATAGCATTAAAAAAAACAAGAACTTAATTCTATAAGAGTTGAAAGTTATTCTCGACAAATAGTGTTTAAGTTACGAATGCTTTCAGAAAACAGAACCTGGTGTTTTATTAACGTCCTTCATTGGATTTATTACATCATTGGGTTGACCTCAATTACTCTTCCTAATCTACAGTTACTTTATGAGTTAAGGAAGGCCTCAAAAATGCGATAGATTTATGTGCATATAAGAATGCATTCTAAAGAAGTGAGAAATGGTTCAAACTCTAGCAAGAAGTCATAGACCTCGATTTAGCATTTTTTTAATCTATGGATAGAAATGTACTTTGGACATTTGAGGTATAGAAAACTGCAAATTGTGTACGTTCCAACAAAGACATGTATAGTATAAAGGTAAAGTAAACACTAATCAAAGTATCTTTGCTTTATTGGAAATGGGGAAGTATTTTCGACTCAAGGTGGCATCGCTATATCATAATCACAATTATTATTATTTTATTTTTGAAAAACTGGGTCTTACTGGGGAGGCAATACCGCTGAATTAAACACCAATTAAAGTATCTTCGCTTTATTGAAAATGGGGAAGTATTTTTTTACTTAAAGTGGTATCGATATATACATTTTAGAAATCTTATTTCATATTTTAACACTGAGTCAGCATTGTTAGTGGTCTTACCGGGGAGGCTCAGGAGAGATTCGAAGTCCCTGCACTCAGCGATCCCGGCGCTGTTTTCGGCGCAGGCGTGCCACAGGTTTTCAAACTCCCTGGTTGAGATGATGACGCTGCCCGACACGGTGGAGATCTTCCAGTAGTCGTTGACCAGCGAGGCTCCGGTGACCAGCCAGCTGATGATGCACATTATGAACCCCGTCGCTTCCACAGCCGTCGACATGATGGCGACCTTTCCACAAAAATCTCTTAAGATGAAAAAATTAAATACAGACAAATTAAGCGCTGAAAGTTAGCCTTGAATAAGTTGTTCAGGTTTTTCGTATGTCTGTAAAGCCTCAGTGGGTGAAAGTCAGAGTTGAAGACGGGTTGGTGTGTCTCTCCCTCAGCTACTTTGTGTGAATCTGACATCAGTGGCTTGAAGAGAAGGACTTTACTCTCTAGCCGGGGCCATAAACTGCTTTAGAGCCGCTCCCTGTCGCTCCCCACCGCCTCCCACTTAGTATTGATGATGATGATGATGACAGTGAGTCTTCAGCCACACCTCAGATAACCTGCAAACAAGTGGCGTGCACTGGCTTTCAGAGGGGCACGGGTGAGACATTTAATAGTATATATATTCAAGCCATTGCCAAACGAGTTGACACACAGAGTTGATTAAGCCTATCAGCTCCACAAAACTCTCTCTGTATTTCTCAGTAGGGCACCGTTTACAACTGTAGGGTACCCCCCCCCCCATCCCACCCCCCCGCTGGCGCAGGATCTCAAGAAGAGCCCACAAAATGTTTCAGTTATTGATTCTACTGCAAAGAAAAAAAACCTGGGCGTACAGCAGAAGGAATAAAGTCCACAAACGATCATCGTGTTGTTGTTATTACTCAGACTTCCTCATGGGGCTGACAGAAGTGATGCATTATCGCTTTAAGAAAAGGGCACCCCATGGATTACCCCTATTCTACGAGGGCCGGTCTCTAATCTGGAACCAGTTATTTTTTGTTTCCACAGCAGAATGACCGTCTCTGGGTACGAAAACTGCAGCCCCATGCTGGTCTACAACCAAGAACCACTTACAGCCGACATAAAAAAAAAGAAGCTACGAAAGGTGATAGAAACATCATCGCTATCTGTAACAATCACAACGAGCAGCAGAAATACACTAGACGGTGCTTTGATGCCCATGGACGTAGTACGCCTTAAAAACACCACAAGCACTCAAAGGTTCCCAAGTTGAACAAATTGTGAACAGGCACTAGCCCGGGCAAGATCTAGAACCAGGTTCTAGTTGGTGGAAAAGGGGTACATGTAAACAAACTTGTGACACACACACACACACACACACACACACACACACACACACACACACACACACACACACACACACACACACACACACACACACACAGCCACTCAAATGCAACTCTGATGGCAAAAACTAAAATGCTGAATTCATTGCCCAGAGGTCACACCAGAGGGGCATCTGAGCCACCTAATGCCCCTTGTGTGACCTCAGGGCAAGTGTGGAAGTCCCATTAGTTTAGTGAAATACACTGGTGGTTTGAATACATATTTAGGGTTGGGGTTAGGCACTAAGGCACACTGAATTCAATACGTAATTCATACAATTCAAATTGAAAATGTTGTGCCTGGAAATAAGAGCATAATTGCCTAAATCATATTTACTCTACTCTACATCTACTCTACTTTTACTCTACATCTACTTTACCATACTCTATAACCCTTAAAATATGAATAAGGCAATTATGCTATTAGGCTAACGAAAAGTAGATGTAGAATAGAGTAGATGTAGAGTAAAATATGTAGAGTAGAGTAGAGTAAATATGATTTAGACAATTATGCTATGAGGCTAATGAAATTAGAACCGAAAAGATTTCAAATTAATTTGGTGGATTGCAGCTGAAATAGAAACTGAAATAAGCTGCAGCAGTTATTACTATGAGAGAGTGATAAACATTTATTGCAGTGAAGTCGGCTCAGCATCAGTTTCAGCTTGTATTTTATTGTGTTGCTCCACATCGAATACTTAGTTTTGAAGGGAACTGAAACCCCCATTAGTGTTAATGGCGTTCCCTTTTCCCTAGTCTATTTACATATTTCCTCTAGTGTTTTATAGAGCTCTGACAAAAGCAGAAGTCACTCGACAACAGGAAGTAAAAGCAAATTTTCATGACCATATAAGGAGCTGCAGCTTCTGTCAGCTCCTGTCAGGGCAATAAGTAAACATATGACATAGTTTCTTCATTAAGTTGTGCGACTGTTTCGATAAATTCACGATTTACCAACATTTAACCACACATTTACAATAGAATAGGAAGTTGGTGTCTTCCTATGAGATGCATTTTCATGTTTAGATGCATTTTCATGTTTGAGACTACAGTGGAAGAGTTACAGGTTGTTGAACTTGAAACACCATTGTTTATGTACAGATTTAACGGTTACTTGAATGACACAAAGAATTAAATTGTAATGCTGCTGTCCAACCCAAGTTATAGTGCAGTACGCTACCATACCTTTGGAGACATTGGTATAAGAACCTTTTATAAGTGGTCGGAATGTTCTTATTTGTGTGTGTGTGTGTGTGTGTGTGTGTGTGTGTGTGTGTGTGTGTCTCTCTCAGTGTGTGTGTGTGTGTGTGTGTGTGTTGTCTTTTTTTGTATTGTATGTCTTTTAAATGGACCTTGAGTCTAATAAAAAAAGTTGTTGATGTTGATGATATATATCATGATCAATCAAAATATAGAAATGAGCAAAGAGACTTTTTAAAATTTAATATTATATGGCAGACATTTTCTGTTCAATTCTTTCAGGCTGAAACCAAGTACAACAGAGAGAGAGAGAGAGAGAGAGAGAGAGAGAGAGAGAAAGAGAGAGAGAGAGAGAGAGACAGTGAACAGGTTGTGAGTGTGTGTGTGTGTGTTTTATGGCTTTATTGCTGGTGACAGTTAATGTTTGATCGTCATGAGAGTCCAAAGTCTGACACCTCACACTCTCTGTCTCCACTCTCTAGTGAAGCAGTCCCACCAAATCACTAGTCACTCCGAGAAAGAAAAAAAAAGACAATGTGAAATTAAATGAAAATGATTTGAAAATTTGCATTTATTTTTAATTGGATATTAACTTTAAAGAGCTCCGGAGTGGCCGCAGTCAGAAAATAATATGTATAATGAGACCACGCTTTACTCTGAGCATTTAATCATACTATTGATGACACAAAATACTATTGCATACACACGAGATACAGTTCTTCCCCACTTAGGCACAAATTATGAAATCCGTTCCCATGTTTTTGCTTTGCATTTGTTTAACACGACATCATTGTAAATGAGGGTCACCCCTCAATTGATATCTTGAGTATAAATTAAGGTTAAATGTAATATGAAAATGTCAACTCTGTGCATAAAACTACCCGATAAAGGTGAAAACAACAAAAGAATAGCTTGAACAAACTGAATTGTGACGGTCGTGTTTTTGGGAGAGCCAAAGTTTCTGGCTGTCACAGGGACTGCATGTTAAAAGTTTCCCTACAGAATCACACGACAGAGCGTGAGCACATACCAGTTGATCTATAGGTCTTAGTGTGTGTGTGTGTGTGTGTGTGTTGTGTGTGTGTGTGTGTGTGTGTGTGTGTGTGTGTGTGTGTGTGTGTGTGTGTGTGTGTGTGTGTGTGTGTGTGTGTGTGTGTGTGTGTGTGTGTGTGTGTGTGTGTATCCTTTAGCATCAGCCACAGCCAGTAGCTGGGTTTCCACCACTCTGCTTTTATTAGCATTTTGAAGTGTTGCATTAGGGTGATGGAAACGCCAAAATTCAAAATAAGAAAATCCATAATTTCAACTCAAAACTGTCAAGAATGTCAATCGTTTTGGGGGTGCCCTGGTGGCTAACCGGTTAAACCGCATACAATTTAGTCAAAAGCTCTTGTCCCGGGCTGTTCACTGCATGTCTTCCCATTTCAACTCTGTGCATAATACTACCCAATAAAGGTGAAAGCACCAAAAGACTATCCTTGAAAAAACAGGATTGTGACGGTCTTGTTTTTGGGGGAGCCAAAGTTTCTGGCTGTCACAGGGACTGCATGTTAAAAGTTCCCCTACAGAATCACAGCACAGAGTTTAAGCACATACCAGCTGCTCTATAGGCCTTATACCGCCTAAGGAGTTATGGCAGGTGTACTGTGAAAAAACTTTAAATCACGGTTGACAGCAGATGCCCTGAGGCAGTTGACAACAAGTCGGACCGGCTTTGCAGCCTCAGCATCCAGACACACATGAGCATTTCTCCGCAGACACCGGACAGAAAGCAACGACGCAAACATGGCTCTTGCTATTTACACCGCAAAAACTGCTTTTTATGGGTTTAGGACTAAAACGACAGTGGATTATTTAAACTCCGGATCATGTGGATTTTAACTCAACTGGGATATTATCGCCATCTTCAAAGAGGACGTACGGATTTTCTTCACTTCTTGGAATATTCAATTCAGTTTATTTAAGAACGGGACAATGCAAATTTATAAAACACATGATCATACATGGGTTAAAAATGCCAGATTTACACAAAAGGCTATTTTTTCCCCTGGCATCTAGAAACGTGCACTGCAGGAAAAACAAGGATTTTTAAATTTTTCTCTAAAGGATCTCGGGATTATGTGGTGCATTCTGGGTCAGGTTTGGATATGGCGGATTTAAACTGAGCATCTTTCTCTGCACTTTTTATTCTCCTGGAGATAAACGCTGGTCATGATACGGAGGCGCACTGTGAGTCTGCTGGTGACGATGATGAAGATGATGGTTTTGCTGGACTTAAACTGTGAGTTAACTTCCGCCTCAGCTGACAAAACTACAGTAATATCGGTAACATGCTTAAAAAGCATCAGCTAAGCAATAACTAACCGTTAATAACTGCTTAGTTAATGCTTAATACGCATTAAGTATACAATACTTTTCTTTAATTTGTTAATTTTTTATTTAGACTTATTTTGAGATGGCATCAAAGATCAACCTATAGTTACCTTTCTCACGGGTGTTGTTGTGGTTGTAATTATGACACAAAAGCACAGTGACGCAAAAGACACTAAGAATTTGACCACAGAGAGCAGAGCACACACACCCATAGGAGAGCTTCTCAGTCAATATATTTTACTTTATTTCATTTTATTCAACATGCATGTTTGTTGTTGTTCAATGGATCAAAGCTCTATTGAAGTTCTACTTAAAAGTCAAAAAATGTATGAAAAAATATATTTTTTAAATGTTTGCATGCATATCTGCTAATGAAATACAAAATGCTTTAATTGATGTCCTTGTGTGACAATGTAAATACAGTTTGTATAAATTCCCATAAAGGTTGCAGGGTAAATTAATTCTCATTAATTCACATAGGAAATTTCTACACTACCTGAATATTCTCAGACTTTTGCAGCCCTACCCCTGACCCGCTCAACATCACCCTTTTTTTACCAGATGCAAGATGTTTCCTTAATCTTAAAGTTATTAGGGACATTTAAGTCTGACATTTTGCAAAATATGCTTCAGGTTGACGTCACCCTTTAAAGTCTGTATGTTAAATATGAAGCTACAGCCAGCAGATGGTTAGCATAGCATAGCATACAGACAGGAAACAAAGGGAAACTGCTAGCCTGGCTCCTCTGACAATACTACACTGTTCCTCTCACTATCAGATCGGTACTTGAGATAATGTTCGATAAATGAACTCGTGTTGACAGGTGTTTGGACGCTGCCGGCTCCCAGTCATGTTTCAATGGACTCGGTTGACATGAGACACGTGCTGAAATGGCGCCCACTAGAGGCTCCCTGTGACACTGCAATCCTTTACTCTGTTCAGTTTCAGGGGTAAGTCATGAAAAACACATGCTATTTTGTTTTTCCACACATAAATGATGATATATTTTCGAGTTCACAGCCATTGCAGTTTAGTGTGACTCATTCCAACATTCTATTGTATTTTTTTTTTTTAAGATTATTTTTTGGGGCATTTTTTTGTACAGAGTTGAGGTGGGGAGACAGAGAGAGAGGGGGATGACCTGCAGTAAAGGTCCACGGGTCAGATTTGAACCCGTGACCACTGCAACGAAGGCCGGAGCCAATATGGATTTGGGGCGGCAGTGGCGAAGTGGGTAGGGACTTCGCCTCTGGTGTGCAGGGTCGGAGGTTCGATCCCCCGTCTACCCGCCACATGTCGAAGTGTCCCTGGGCAAGACACTGAACCCCGAATTGCTCCCGATAGTTAGCTTAGTTAGCTTAGCACCCTAGTGCTAAGCCTACCCTGCGTAGTAGCTGCTGCTATCGGTGTATGAATGTGTGTGTGACTGGGTGAATGTGTACAAAAAACAATGTAAAGCGCTTTGAGTCTGTGATAAACGGAGATATAGCGCTATACAAGACCATTTACCATTTACCATATGGTACACGCTCTATCCACTACGCCACCGGAGCGCCCCATTCTATTGTATTTTTAGCTGCATATTGAATTAAAGGTTGAGTCAGCAGTTCTGGAGAATGCTTGATGTCAAAATCACTTTGTCAAAATCAGTGAATATCTCCTAACGATCCGCTACCTGTCTGTATTGTGTGCGCGATGAAAAAGTGTTTTGACAAAGCCTAATCTCTGTAGACGGGCATGTTGACAGCTATTGTTGGCGCTCTTTGTTAACATACCTCTTTGTTTACATACCAGTTTTCAGAGCCTTAGCTGTGTATAAACAGTAAAAGAAAATCCAGAGCACACACAGTACTGACATGTTGCGGATCGTGAGGAGATATTAAATAATTTCTCAAAACAACAAGCATTCTCCAGAATCACTGACTCAACCTGTAAATGTAATTGGTTCAGGTGCAGTTTGACGGGATGAAATATGTGAAATATGTAGCATTTTAATATGATCAAGAAAATCCAGCACGTGATTCTAGCTGACACATTGTAATTGGACATTATTATGAAATTAACATATGACTAATGACACAGAAATGAATGCGACACACCTGAGCGCATAACTCTATCAGGTGTGTCTGTTCTTCAGCAGTGACACATAAACATTCCGGAGTTTGATTTAAAGCCCTACTTCACCGGTGGAAATATTAAGGTGCATTAAACTCTGAGATCCTATGTAGTATAAATGTCAAAAAGTTTTAGAAATCGGTTCATCCTAGCCTGAGAAAGGGCAGAAAGAGTGTTTTTATGGTCTCACTGTCTAACCCTACATTTTACCATGCGTGACATCACACCTGGTCAAATGTAGGGTTAGGATTAACAGGACAGCTGGGCCAAGGGAAGACTGAGGGAAGTAAAACCTCATTCATTATATTATGATAGTGATTTTATAATGATAGAACGCCTTTTCATTCAGACGGCATAAATCACACAGATAAAATTTTAATTAACTGTCAGGAACAACTGGAACTTTCGTGCGACGGTTGTGAAGTCGCACAAACACACCTCTGTTTTGAAGTGAGAGCAGAGCTGTGATAACTTCCTCAATGAAACATCTCAATGACTTTTTGATTCATTACTCTGGAGTTTTTTCTTTTTTACATCCGTGTTCCTTTTCACAATATTTATGTTGTTTTTTAATTTTACTATCTCAACAACTATTGGTTGGACTTGCCAAGAAATGTGCGTCAGAGGCTATTTAGGGTGAAACCACAATATACTGTATATAGTGGCTTAGTCACTCCCATTATAATCAATTAAAGAGCTGCTACAATGAGCCCGGCCTCGCATCAATAGACAAGTCTAGATTTCTTACATGTGTCATCACAGTCCTCTAAACAAGAATCAATGAATATGTGTGTTTTCAGTACATTTGTGTGTATGGAATGTAAATCGAATCCTTTCTATGTTAGTAGTTGCATATTGCAATAATATGACGGTGTATTAGGGCCACTGTATGTTATCACAGAAAAACACCCTGCTGTACAGTAAATATATTGAGGCTGCTAGTAGTCACAATTTGCATTCCTGCATATCATTTGCTTGTAGTCTTTCTACACTTTGTGTGTGTGCACTAGGAGATACCTGTACATTTGTGCCACCAAATACGTCGTTAAGTTGATGTCACCCATTTAACGATTGAAAATATAAAAACAGCGATAGAACAATAAGTAGCAGTCAGCTTGTGTTGAACAGAAGTTGAACAGTAGCAGTGTGTGTGTGTGTGTGTGTGTGTGTGTGTGTGTGTGTGTGTGTGTGTGTGTGGCGGCGGAGGTATGAAGGTGTGGCAACCATCAGAGTGTGAGTAATTATTGTGGCCAGAGGCAAAACAGAAGCTCAGCAGGAAAATATGGCACACATTATTTTAAAATGTTTTGCATCTTACAACACCAATGTCAAAACCAGTTCTGCTCTAACGTGACGTTTGTTACAGGAAAACAAGAATATATAGGTTTGAATACTTATTATAAAATACTTAGAATACTTGTTTTGTTTACGTGATTTGTTTTTGCAAGTCGAAGTATTTCAAGAGTTTTTGGTTATGCTTTTTCAAGTCTCGAATTGATTGATTGACAAATTTAAAAAGAGAGATTTGATGCATTTTGACTTTTTTCGTATTTTATATTATTTATCTCTGTTTTAATACAAAGTATTTTGTGCATGTAACTTCTTTCTCTTCTTGCGCATGTAACTTCATTATTATAAAAGCACTTTGAGCTTAAGGTAACACTTTACAATAAGGGGACATTAATTAACTGTTGGTTAATGATTAATGAATGCTTAATACGCATTATGTACGCATTACCTAACCGTTATGCGTATTTAATGCTTAACAAAACATTAGTTAACTAAAAATAGTTAGTGCTTAACCAAACATTAACTAACCATTAACAGTTACCTAATGCTTAATAAGCATTTACTAACCATGAATAGCATTAAATAAGCATTAAGAAACTGTGAATTTATGTGCCCTTATAGTAAAGTTTTACCAGGCTGTATTTCTTGCATGAAAGCTGCTATTAAACAACATCTAATGTCATTTTTCAGGGAGTTTGAGCTGATAGTTCTGAACGGCAGCTGGGTGGACGCTCACGAGTGTCAGCAGACTCCTCTGACCCACTGTGACTTGACCTTTGACCTGGGCTCAGACTCAGACTACAGCCTCCACGTCAGAGCGCAGTGCGGGTCCCTGCTGTCTCCATGGTCACAACTCAGCCCAGCCTTCAACCGCAACCGAGACAGTAAGAGAAGGGCCATTTTTACAATGTTCCAACTTTAATCTTAAACATTTTGAGTTTTTTCTCACTATAATACCCCCATTCCTCGGTTCAGTATTTTTTAAATATTTACTTTTTCCTTCCAGTGGACATGATATGCGACCGTGCTCTCCATTGCAAAAAAAGAAGATTCAGTTCTTGCATGTTTTGTTGTGTACAATGCCCCTATTGTACACAACAAAGCAGCCCCTATGTTCAAATCATTCCTGCAACTCCAGAGAACGTAATAAAATATATTTATTTAATGAATAAAAGCGTTTCAAAAACATCCCTCCTCTAATTTTGAGAAAGGGGGATGTAATGAGAAAGGGGGATGTAATGAGAAAGGGGGATGTAATTCTTGCATGTCTTGTTAAAACTGCAGAGGTTGAGATCAAATTCAATGAATGAAAACATCCCCCCTCAGATTTTTCACAAATTGCTCTCTGACTAAACTGTAAATCACTTAGGGGCACTTTACACTGTGAAAACGTGACAGTTTTCCAGTTTTTGGTTTAAAAAAAAACCCCGTTCAGACAAAATTTATCTGACATCTTCACCCGTGCACATGTTTTCAGAGGAAACGGGCCGAAATCGCTGTAGTAGCAGTGTAGCAGCCATGCCAAGCCAATAGTCAGCGGTGACACAGCCTAGTAGATAGCTCTTCCGGTACAATTTGATGCATAAAACCTTACTGTAACCGAAAATTAATGCCACTAACGTTCATAAAGCGGTTGGTGTAAGGTTGGGGTTACAAATATTGTAAAAGACAAGCTTTCTGTCCTCTTATTTCACCGCATTGAACTCGTAAAAACAGAAGACTTGCTGATAGTGAAGGGGCTTCGTGAGCGGATACCTTCCTGTTAGGCGTACTTCAAAATAAAAGTCAACTCACGTGTGTCCAGTGAAATGCTGTTAATGTTTAGCCAGTGAAATGCTTTTACTGTGAAGCCGTAGCCTTAATGCTCCTTTTGTTGAACAGTAACTTAACCGCTGCGCGCTGAACTATAGATAGTGTTTTTTAATGTAGAGAGAGCCGTGTCCCTGCCCTGGCATAGAAGCTACACACGTTTATTTGGCTAGAAAAACCGGCAGAGCACAAATCTTTCCCCAGACAAAGTGGCCGGCGGTCTCAATAACTTACTAATCGCTTAGACTAAATTGGCGAGTGTTTGGCTATATTTTAGCCCTGCACGTCACTCTCCGCTGATCACAGTGATGGTGCCGTGGAGACACCGTTCATGTTGTCTTCTAACTTTATAACTCGCTTGTGTTGTGGATATTTTGACAGCAAGTTATAGACTACGCATGTGTGAGGGTGGAGCCGTGACGTCAGCGTTATCAGGGGAAATGGTTTCGGTGTTTACAGGAAACCAAAACCGTTAAGTTTTCCAAAAAATCCTCCCTGGGAGGTGATCTCAAAAACCTGCGGTTTCATGCCTGCGTTTGCTGTTTTCCTGTAAATGATATAGTGCAAACGCGGGAATTTTTCCGCGTTTGCACCGTTTCGTGTTGTCGTGTAAAGTGCCCCTTAGTTTCAAACAAAAAAGTTGCTCATCTGCATGTTTGTGTGTGTGTTTGGAAATGGTCAGTGCCTCCTCCTTATGTAAGACACTATAGGCCTCAAAACTATTTCAAAAACACACAATTTTTTAAACATTTGTTTTGTTTGTTTGTTGTTGTTTTTTAAAAAAAATGTTATACATAATATATTTATAATATTACAATATGTAAAGAGGGTAGGCATAATAAGCCTCGGCTTCTTCCTAAATCCTTTTCGGCCATTGTTACTTTTAAACGAAAATGATTGACCATGTCTGTACTATGTCTCTGAGGTCATGGACTGAAAATAAATGTTCTTCTACTACTAATTCTTGCATATAAAGAATTTAAAACTTGTGAATGATTTGTGCCAGCAGCAGTCCTGGCGGTGCCTCAGATGGCAGTGACAGCGGTGGGCGACGCCCTTCAGGTGTCGTTTGACAGACTTCCTCTCACTGCTGTCGTCATGGTGACAGTGTGGCAGAAAGGCGACGAGCTAAAGGTCAGAAATTACTTATTAATTGCTTTCTTGTCCTCGTCTTTAACAGTAACAGTTTTAATTATGCTACATTGTACTTTCACCATTTTAATTTTAATTGCAGCCATTTTACATCTGTCTATATGTTTAAATTGTTGTTGTGTATTTGATGTATTTGCATTGTACTGTATATTGTGTATGTGTTGTTGTTTTTGCTTTAAATTTGTTTAACTCGACATCATTGCAAATGAGGGTCACACACACAAACACACACACACACACACCTCAATTGATATTTACAGTATAACAGTATAAATAAAGCTCAAATAAATAAATAAATAAATAATTGTCTCTCTCATTCAGCCGACTGTCTACAGGATGCCAGCTGAGCAGACTGTGCTGTCTGTCACCGCCCTGCAGGAGGGAGAGGTGTACTGCGTCAGAGCTCACACCATCATTGAGCCACAGCTACACAGCAGCAGCACTGACACCCAGTGTGTATACATAACAGGTACAAGTGCACACACAAATACACACACACACACACAGTCTACTGTTTTACTAGTAGAAAAATACTCAGCAATACGACAGTGTATGAAGGCCACTGTGGAAAGAAAAAAAAGGGGTGTTGTTTCAAGAAAGGTTGTGAGAATAAAGACATAATTTTACACAAAAGTAATTTGGATATTCTCGGAAAAAACACAATTTATTTTACATTAGAGTCATGCATTTACATTTACATGAAATGAACTAAGATTTTCAGAGTAAACAAATCCAAATCTTCAAAATTGCCAGTAAAACTTAAAATCTTAGTTATTTACCTGCAGGTCATGGATGGCAGGCATACTCCACGTGTCTGTGTCCCAGATACGCCGTCTTAAGCCAATAATAGTAAAGAAGATTGTAAGATTTGAATAAATGGAGTGACGGTAAAACCTAAACTCTTAGTTATTTACCTGCAGGTCCAGACGCTGCCTGGAAGAAGCCGACGGCTGCGGCTGTGACCGTCATCATCACGGCCGGCCTCCTGTTCGCTGTGTTCTGGTCCGTCCTCCACTGCCATCCACAGTCCTGCCAACAGTATTTCCATAAAGAGCCTCTGCCCCTCTCACTGGTTAGTCCAACCCTTTATACATACTTAAAAATAATAATAATAATAATAATAATAATAATAATAATAATAATAATAATAATAATAATAATAATACATCAAATTTATGAAGTGCTTTTCCCAGTGCTCAAAGACACTTTTTTAATAGATAGTATAGGAACTAACAATCTCCTGGTTAATTCTTCTGTACAAAACTGTGTTAGAAAATATGTGTAAATGAGTAAATTAAGTATCAGCACAAGAACTAAATGCTCTGAAAAAAAATACTTTTATGTTCAATCACAACGTTTCATCTGACAATATTTAGGAGCATTGAGCTGACTTTACTTTGAATATTTCTGTTCAGCACCAGCAACAACAAGGATGTGCAAAACATTGTCTTTTTTAACTTTGTCATAGAAAGTCAAAAGTACAAGAGGTCTGCAAAACATATCTTAAAAATGGGGGTGCTCTAAAACTTTTGACCATTATAGAAATATTAAATGTGAATCAAGGAAATCTGTCCACAATTGAAGGAGGTTTTATGTTCGTTTCTGCAGCAAACTGACTGGGACATTCAAATCCCACTGAGCCCTAAGGAGACGGAGCTCTGTGAGCAGATCCATGTGGTGCCGAGCGTCGATACTGCACAGACCAGTTGAGAGGATTGAACCTTGAAGAGTCTTAACAGGAGAATCTAAATGTTTTTTGAAAATGCTGGGGTTGGGGTCAGCTCAACAGTGAATTTATGGACTCTTTAAATCTTGTGGGGGAAAAACTTGAATATGTAAAATAAATGAAGGAATAATCATCCAAAAGCTTTCTAAGTGAACCATGACACAGGAAATGTATTGCCCAGTTCTGCGGACCAGGTTTTTGGACTATAATGAACAGACTGCGAGCATGTGGTGACCCAAACGTTTCAGGAAAATGTCCAAAAACAACTTTTGTTTACATTCAAGAACGTAAGCAGCCGTTGTGTGTCGGGAGCAACATTGTCTGCTTTGGAGAGGACACAATATGGAAAAATGTTCTGAGTATCGTATTATCAATGGAAACATTACGTCGGTTTTGCAGCACAAATGGACAGTCCTCCAGAACTATGGGACGGATTTACCGTGAAGACACATAAGCCACGGAGAACAAGGTGGACTGCAACATGCAGGAAGGAGAAATACAACTAGTGACATTTTCTCACCATCTGGACAGGGCATCTTTCCCCTGTGTAATATGAAACTAAATCTGCTAATCTAGAGGTTATTTTATTTATTGTCATACACACATACACAACCGGTCAGAAGTTTAAGAATACCTCAATTATACCAGTTGTTTGTGACGAAACATTTTATCTTCTTTATTTTATCACTGTTTATGTTTCATCATGTTCAAGTGTTACATGTTTTAATAATACTGGTGGTGATTTATTGTATTTATTTTGTTTGCATGTCATCTACGTCTCTCCTCATTGACTAATAAAGCATTGAAAAATGCCAAAAAATTACGATAGTATTATACTTTTTTGATTCTTAATTGTCAAACAAGAAAAAAAAAGAAATACAGTCTTCATGTGGCGGCCTCTACTCTAGAGAAGACATTTAGGACAAAATTAATTTTAACATTCAAACAAACACATTGACCTAATGCTTCTAGTTTCAGTTTTAACTTTAAAACCTTGACTAGGTGTTTAGGTTCACTGTATGTAAAATGTTAGTTTTTGCAAACGTGACTAATAAAAAACGTTCACTTTAATTTTAACTCTAGACGTCCCCAGAATGTAGGTGGTCCCCACATAGTCGGCTAACCGGTGTGGTTTCCAAAGGCTATCGGACATTCAAAATGCAGGATGTTTTCCCTCAATTGTGCAAAGTCTAGTGAGTTAGTAAAAATCATTTGTCATGGTCCTGGAAATAAGACATGCCAAGTGCAGTCGGGGGAGGGATGCTAAAGTCAAACTGATGAGAGTTTTAGCCATTCCACTGTGAAGGTGGAAGTTAAGTCTTTGTTGATAATGACACATTGTTGTTTTTGTAAGATAATAGTCTAAAGTTTGGCTCTCCAGCTCATTCTAGTTGGAGGCTGATCACATGATTATAGCCTGTGTTGTGCTGCCACCATGTGGACAAAGTTTTATCTGTGAAGAGTCTTGTGATGCACATTGCAACTATTTAAATAATCGTGGGGAAAAATAATTTGGAAAACTTAAATTAATACTGCAAATTGTGAAAAAAATAAGGACATAAAACTTGTTATTATTCATTTTCATGTCTGACAGCAAAACACTAAAAGTACTTAGCAGCGCTAGGTCATAACAATGTACAATCTGCCCTTACACTTTTTATGTGTTGTATTGAAGAACAAGATATTCTATGTTGTATTCCCCTCAATCTAGGCTCACCTATTAGATTATGGGGACTCCTATCCTCAACGCTTCTAGTCTGTTAGAGAATAACTAGAATCTCAGGGGGTTTTACTAAAGCGTTGGTGGAGAAACTCTTTCAGCTGTGGTGAAGAAGTAAATAGGATGAGTGAGAGTTCTGTCTTTTCAGTAGATCAAAAGATCTAACTTTTTTTTATTCAGCAAGCTCAGCAAAAATACACAAATTACAAACAAGTGTAAACTATTCAAAATATCCACAGTCAAAAAAGCTCATAAAGAGACCATCCAATTTCACATCACATCACCCTTTTCAAGGTTACATATTTAAGGGGTGTGTTCTTGATTAAGATACAATATCGATATGAAAGGTAATACAATGAATCATAGTCAATTATTTGGCTAAATGGCAAATCATGCATAAGCAACACTGGAAGCATAATGTAATACTTTTTTTTTTTACTTCTCTCTCTGAAGCTGAACTTTACACACAGAGAATGTCAATCCAAACTCAGGTCAAACCCTATCTCTAATAAATGTATTCAAACAATGAAAATGCAAAATCAAAAGACACAGGAACAATATAACCCACAGGCTAATAAAAAACATCATAGTAAATGCAAGGTTCTAAACCATTTAAGCATTTAGTGCCTACTGCTATCAATATACCTCCCTAAAATATACTTTTTGTACAAATTGATTAATGTTTTTATCCAAATACATCATCAAAGCGCAAACACTCCGGTGTGACCAATTAATTAAGAATGTTTGGTTACTCCCTACTAGCAGATGTGCTTTTGTGGCACAGAATCAAATAGAGGACTACTGAAGGCCCCAGTGTCGGCGAAAGAAACAATCATTAACATGAAGCACAATAATAAAATATAAAAACAAAAATGCAATTATATGTGATGATATCCATATTTGAGTTTCACTTGTGTCTTAAAATTGCTGTCTATGTGTTACAATTTAGATAATAAAAGTTGTTATGTTATGGGGAGGCTAGAAACACAACATAAAAAGGTATATTTTCACTCTCTGGTCCCTAAAACAACAAGCCGAAACACCATGAAAATAACTGCTCCTTAAGAGACTCATAAACATAAGCAACTGCTGCAATAGGGCCAGAGCCATAACACAAATGCCTTAAAACAAACCTCTGTTGGCTGTTCTCTGCCCAGTTGTTGGTTGAGAATCCAAGAGATGGATTGGAATCCTTACCTCCAAAACTCCTTAAACACAAAAAACAAGAAAGTGCTTTTAAGATATATATCTATATTCATGGTTCAATAATTGTATTTGATGACTAATTTGTCTCTTTGTTCATTGTAACCGCCCTTAATATATTGAAATCATTAACAAGTCACCTGCCGAGGAGCACATCAAGTGTCCAAAGTCTGAAGTTACTTTATGTCTTCTAAAGTAATGTGAACAGGATAGTGTACAGTCTGTAAAACAGGACAGGAAAACACTATCAAAAGTTATTTGAAATTAAATCTTAATTCAAAGACAGTTATAGACCCTTTAAAGGGCAAACTTTGATTCAGAGCTGCTGTTGAAAGCTGCCAACAATCCATTATTCAGCATGATAAAATAACTGATTATTACTGGGGCCAAAGTATGTACATATGCACAAACTAAAATTAGGAATATTAGGAATAAAATATTCCTATGGGAAAGCTAAGGATATTATTACAATAATCGGTGCAAAGGTTCCTGTATTAATGTAAAATCATGTCCTAAAGTTCGGACTATTGAACTTCATTTGATTTGATTAATTAGGATCCCCATCAGCAACACACCGGAGTGAGAGCTAGTCACCGTTAGAACTGTTTTGTCAGTCAAATTAAATCCAAACAAATAATTGTTATTTTCAAACCAGGATCAAAATATGTGGGAGAGGATGTAAAACAATTATTAAAATAAAAAACATCCAGCTTTGAGTCCCAACAGCTAAGCAGGTTACAAGATAAACTTCAAAAACAATAATTGTAATAACTTGAATTCAATTATGCAGTTATCCTCATGTAGCTATTAACCCCAGCATCAGTTAATCAATTAAACAACTTTTTAACAGTAAGATAAACATGCATGAACTTACCGCTCAGTTGTCTCTGATCGGGAAGGGAGGGCAAATTCTGCTTCAGTTTATTCTGTAACTAATGTCATACATACAGTGTACACGCATGCACGGACACAGCTACACTTTTTGCAGCCTTCAATCAGCACCGTTGAGTAATTTTAAACGACGATGATGAAAATGTCTTCAATCTGGAGGGATGAAGAGATCTGCAGGGTTCTGGCATGTGGAAACAGGTACTACCACACATGAAAGGGGCTTAAGTCTACTGCTGATTAACTGCACTTTTCTGAACTTTGATTTCATATCCCCATTAACTTTATTTGTATCTCTTTATATGAGGTGGTTTTATGACTCGTTTTACAATCCGGGACAATAACTTTTTAATGAGTGGGACCATATCTGAAATAACTCCATCATGATAATGTTAAAGGGAGAAAAAGAAACGTCTGCATTTTCCAGACTGAAAACGGCCTTAAAGGTCAAGGTTCTATCCAAAGTTGTATTAATTATCATCAAGTTGATATGTACAACGGCATATAAAGGTCACTGTGGAGCATTGATTAAAACAAAATGGAGCCATGGGACAGGTGTGCCATTTCAAGAAAAACCATGAAGTTTTTGACATTCAAGTCACATTCACATATTTGTGTACGCAGGTGCACAAGAAAATGACAAATAATTCTTGAATAAATCTTGAATCTTTTGAATGGCTTTCTTTCTTTTCAACACTAAGTACTTCATTCTAAAATAAATAATCACATTTTTATTATTATTATCGAGTATGTTTATTTGATCTCTTTCTTAATGTGAGCACTCGTTGCATGTGATTTCCTCATTGTTAAGCACTAAGAGCTGCATTTCTTGTATGAAAGTTGCTATATGAATAGTTTTATAATTATTATAATTTTAACTTTGATTTGTTTGGTCCCAAGAATGTAGGTGGTCCCCAAATTGTAGGTGGGTTAACCGGTGCGGTTTCCAAAGGCTAACAATTATTCAAAATGCAGGATGTTATCCCTCAATTGTGCAAAGTACAGTCAGTGAAAATCATTTGTCTTGGTCCTGGAAATAAGAGAAGCCAAGTTCAGTCGGGGGAGAGATGCTAAAGTCAAACTGATGAGAGTTTTAGTCACTCTACTGTGGAGGTGGAAGTGGAGTCTTTGTTAATGACGGTATTGTTGTTGTTGTTGTAAGATAATAGTTAATAGTTTGGCTGTCCAGCTCATTCTTGTTGGAGGATGATCATATGATTATAGCCTGTGTTGTGCTGCCACCATGTGGACAAAGTTTGATCTGTGAAGAGTCTTATGATGCACACTGCAACTATTGAAATAATTGTGGTGAAAAGGAATTTGGAAAACAGTTTTCTTATTATTGCACATTTGAGAACAAAATAATGATAGAAAACTTTTGTTATGATTCATTTTAATGCCTGACAGCCAAAGAGTTCTAAGCAGGGCTAGGTTATAACAATGCACATTTTCCCTTTACTAAAATAAGGAATTACTAATTATCAGTGTTGTATGGAAAAACAAGATATTTTTCTATTTAACATGATTATTTACAAATTTTTATTTTCTTTAGACAAACATTGCTCCTAGAAAAAGGAAGAATGAATGCTTGAGCCAGGTGAGTGCTTCTAGTCTGTCAGAGAATGATTAGAATCCCAGGAGGTTTTTACCAAAAGCTTGGTGGAGAAACTATCAGGTTTAATGAAGAAACAAAAAGGATGAGTGAGAGTTCTGTCTTTTCAGTACATCAAAAGATCTACCTATTTTTATTCAGCAAGCTCAGCAAAAATACACAAATTACAAACAACAGTAAATTATTCAAAACCTCCAAACAGTCAAAAAAGATTAAAAAACAGACCATCTAATTTAACATCACATCACCTTTTCAAGGTTACATATTTAAAGGGTGTGCACTTGATTAGGATACAATATCGACATGTAAGATAATATAATGAATCATAGTCAATGAATTGGCTAAATGGCACATTATGCATAAGCAACACTGGAAGCATACTATATATTTTTTTGTGTGTTCTCTCTCTCCTCCTGAAGCTGCACTTTACACACAGAGAATGTCAAGTCGAACTCAGGTCAAACCTCATCTGTATTATACAACAGAGTATGTATCAATAAATGTGTTCAAACATTTAAAAAGCTAATGTTTAAGGTACAGGAATGATATACACCAAAGGCTCATTTTAAACAATCATAGCATCACTATGTAAATGCAAACCTAAATTAAAACCATGTAAGCACATAAAGCAATTAACACATTTCAAAACAGTTTCCTTCTTGTTGACTCAGAACGCACAGTTGACCAGTGCCTACTGCCATCAATATTCCTTTACTAAACATACTTTTTGTACACATTGATGAATTTTTTATCCAAACGCATCATCATAAATATAGGACTAAAACATAAAAATCAATCAAACGAAAATGTATTTTATTGAATTTGTATGTAACTACTTCAATTTCACTTTCGTTTTTCATCTCGTGTCAAACAGCTGACCCACTCAGCTGATTGGCTAGAGAAGACAGCGGACCCGACAGCGGGACTCAGTCTAAAGTCATGATTATCACTTACAAGTCAAAAAGCAAAATGATTAAATAAAGATCTCTCTATCTCTCTGCCTTCGTCTGTCTGCCTGCCTGTCTTTCTCTTCATTCATCTCCATTGCACACTCTGTCACTCTGAAGGCATCGGCAAAAAAAAATAAGTAATTACCCCCCCCCCACCATATGAAACGGTTAAATGCGAACACAAAGTCGCAGTTGTGTAAATGAAAAATAAATGTTTGGAAATGTTAACAACCCTAATTACAATGTACTTTAATTTTTAGATCAGTATATTAAAAGGTAACAATGATGACAATGAATATAACTCAGTTAGTTCATAACTTTATAGTGTTGAATAATGTGTTGTATTGATTTTTCAATTATTTTAATTTTTTTTAGTTTTAGAGCATAGTCATGTTTGTTTTTTAAAGGGTCCTTCACTGTCTTTAAAGGGACTCTTACCTTTGTTCCATTTTTACACTTTTTTTGGATTAGGTTAAAATGGTATTAATAAGGTAATTACACTCTAAAATATAAGACAGACCCACCAGGAGTAAAAACAAACAATGATTTCAATCTCATAATATTATGAAAAATATATATAAAATTCAACCAATCAAATCGTTCGGACCGAACGATTACTGCACACACTAGGATATAATATTAATTGAGAATCTCAAATGAGACCAAGATAACACGCTCAAAGGTAATTAGAGCGAAATGCAAGGGTTAAGGTTATGCAAGTTTTCGATCATACTTTGTGTGCTACCAAATTTATTTTTGTGCTACAGAATTTTTTTGCTTGCTTACACCAGTGCTACCACCTAAAAAATAAGCGTACAGCCCTGTACCTGAGCAATCATCAATGTTATCAACTTGATGATATTCTCTCAACAGTCCGGATCACAGTTGCGTCATAGGCTGTTTCCCCACAAAATCAGGAGGTGTGGCGAAAACGCTGCAATGTAAAGCTAAATGCTTCTGCAGCTTTATTACATGTCGTAGTGCTTCCTAAAAGTGTTGTCCGATCACTGGAGGTCACTGGAAGCAACATGACACAGGACTGTGTTTCTCCAAAAGCTGAGCAGGTTTCTACATTGTTTTAAGTGTCACCTTACTTCATACAGTGTCAGCTGGACTCGTTTCTAAATCAATACTGACTGAAAAGGTGTAGTTTGAAGCATTTGCTTATTACATGCACCCCTTTAACATTCTATCTATATGTTCTTCTTAGGTCCCTTTTCAAACTTTTTACTAGAGGTGGGCATAGATTAATTTTTTTAATCTAGATTAATCTAGATTAATTTTGGAATTAATCTAGATTAATCTAGATTAAAATGGCTCATTTGAATTCTTTCATAATATGTGTGTGCTCCCTAAATAATGACTCAAAGTAAGTCTTTGAGAACGTGTTTCTCAAGCCAGGTGGCGCATCAGACCAGGGGCTCATCTCCTGTTTCCAACATGCATCACAAACTGCTTGAGGAAGCTGTTCTACTATGATAATTGGTGATGAAAATAAATAATGTTCAACAAGATGTTACTTAGTAACGCGTTACCGGCATCGGACCTCTTTTTTCAGTAACGAGTAATCTAACGCGTTACTATCTCCAAACCAGTAATCAGATTAAAGTTACTCATCAAAGTCACTGTGCGTTACTTTTTCTGTCATTTTCCTTAGTGAAACATTTTACATAACTGCACAAATGACTGCGATTGCGATTTTATGTAAATAAATGTGCGCGCATGTGTGTCTAATCTCTCCAACTGCTCCAACCGCTCCTCTCGTCTTTTTGGTAGCGCCCCTCGTCTCTGACATGCAGCGTGTGTGTGTGCCTGTCTGTGTCTGTGTGTGTGTGTGCAGCAGCATTACGGCCGAGTCTAAGCTCAACTGTGGCGCAAAACAAAGTTTTCCCCCCGATGAAATATAGCGTCTGCTATGGGGATATTTAGGATTCGGGTACGGTGACGTTGCCGTTGAAGAGATAGAAGTGTTTAAAACTTGGAAACTTATAGTCACGTGGCGACCGGTGGCCACACACACCCACCCTGCGTTCCAATACCCGATTGTGTCGTTGGGCAAGTGATGGAGAGAGAGAGCGGCGGGTGTGTGAGAGAAGCTTCGCCCCTCGTCTCTGACATGCAGCGTGTGTGTGTGTGTGTGTGTGTGTGTGTGTGTGTGTGTGTGTGCAGCAGCATTACGGCCGAGTCTAAACTGAACTGTACAAATGACTGGCTCCCTGAGCCGAACAGGAGGTGGAATAAGAGATTAACGGCGATATTTTTTTTATCGCCGATAAGAGTCTGGCGTTAACGCAGCACGTTAACGCCGATAACGGCCCACCACTACTTTTTACATTTATCAATTAAACCTTATTCAAATGTTAACACGCATATAGGAATAACCGTACTAACTTAAACAGGGGATATACTTTACACTCTGTTTAACCAATAGTCATTAAAGCTGCAGTTGATAGTTTCAGCCGTTTTCAGCCGTTGGGATCCCAACGGCTGTTTCCCCAACGCTCTACCTGCTGTAGCTCCTCCCTCTGAACGACAGCTACGAACGTTCATGTGAATTCAGTTACATTGACAGGAGACAAACACCATGTCCGATTCCGAGGTGATTAAACATTAGTAATGATAACTACATACGTACATATTGAGCATACATTTTAATCACAGACATACCATGTATGTTAGCTTAAAATCATTTTAAGTGTGCTGGTAGGCCTAACAAAAGTAGCTGTAACTGCCAGGCAAGATAGCAAACTAATTGTAACAGAGCGGAGAGGTGTGTGTATGCTCCTGCTCTGACCGCAGCTGGGAGGGGCTGCTCGGGCAGTGTTGCCAACTTAGCGATTGTGTCGCTATATTTAGCTACTTTTCAGCCCCCCTGGCGACTTTTTTTCAAAACAGCGACAAGCGACACATCTAGCTTTTTTTCTGGTGTAATTGGTGACTTTTTCGCCGAAGCAAATATCACTTGTAACGCTTCTCAACGAGCAGCGGGAGCCTCCCGGCCCGTCCCCCGTCACAGAGCACTGACAGACGACCCGGTCCTCGCGCAGCAGCCCCTCCCAGCTGCGGTCAGAGCAGGAGAGCACCTCTCAGCTGCTGCGCCGAGGAGCACCTCTCAGCTCGGGGCTGCTGCGCGAGGAGCGGGCTGCGTGTCAGTGCTTCCGCTGCTCGTTGAGAAGAGATGATACTTGCTTTGGCGAAAAAAGTCACCAATAACACCAGAAAAAAAAGCTAGATTTGTCGCTTGTCGCTGTTTTGAAAAAAAAATCGCGAGGTCGCGGTCGGAGAGGTCTTGATGTGATAGGGCAAGAAGACATGGCCGGTGTACTTTTTTTCAAGCTCTCTCCGTCTCCCTTTCAGCAGTTAACTTTTCAATATTCGTCTTTCCTCGTTTTTTTGCTGTCTTAGCAGTGTTAGTTGTTAGTATCCTGGGAATGGTAAATTGAGGGTTCGTTTGTGAAGACATTGCTACTCGCTGTCCGCCGTAGTAGCCTTGTACCAAACAGTAGGCTAGTGTCAGACTGCTAGGGTCGTGAACGCTCACGCAACTGACGCATCAACGTCGTTGCCAAGGTCCCACAGCCAATAAGAACGGAGAATCTGACCTCGCTCTGATTGGTCAAAATTAACATGAGCGGTGGCAATTTTGGGGGGCAGCACACAGAGGCAGGGGGGAGCAAAGTGATAAAAAAATATTTTCAGACCACTTCACCTACATATAGCTGAATGGCTATTATGACAGTTTTGCCAAATATTACAGTAAAAAAACTCTCAACTGCAGCTTTAACATCATAAACTGATTATTGACCATTAACCAAAAAGATCTGCATCTAGTCTGCAGAATCTGTCTGACCCGTGGTGTGTATGTGTTTTTTTTAACCTTTATTTATATACAGGCAAATCCCATTGAGACTGGAGATTCTTTTTCAAGGGAGGCCTGTTACCATTTACACGTTACCATTCACACACATTCATACACTGATAGCACTCAAACTATCGGGAGCAATTTGCGGTTCAGTGTCTTGCCCAGGGACACTTGGACATGTGGCAGGGAGACGGGGGACCGAACCACCAACCGTGGAGTTGAGTGGACAACCGCCCTACCCACTTCAGGGGATGAAAAGTGGAGTTTCACCAATGGCACCGTAAGAAATATAAAGGGTGTTTAAGTACACAACTCCATGAATAAAGATCCAAGAAGTAACACACATTACTATATTTGAGCTTAGACCTAGGAGATACCTGGTGGAAATCAAAAACATCACTCTTTATTTTGCTTGACTTTATTGAACAAAACTTGATTTTAAACATGGATACAAAGTCATCGATTATGAATCGTTAGTGGATAAATATTTAGATTCATTAAACAAATGCCTTTTGGCCAAAGTTCTCCTGATAATTATGGAATCATGCTCTGTATAGCCGACCTTTAATAATGTTTTAATCAAAAAGAATTGTTAAAAGAAAAAAATTAAAAAGAGATATCCCTTAAGTCGGAAGAAATAGATTAATCAATCAATCATGACTCATGGATCATAGTGGGGTTTGTGCATGAGTGTGAGTGAGTGAGTGAGTGAGTGAGTGAGTGAGTGAGTGAGTGAGTGAGTCTTAGAGGGATGTGTTAACCGCAGTAAGGGGGCCAACACCCCTGACGTGAGGACTGTGCCTCTAAGTAGGGCTGGGCGATTAATTGAACTTCGATTTCCTGAAAAACTGTTTTGGCCACAGGGGGCGCCGGTTTTTTTGGAAACCAACGATTAGTTGCAATTTTTTGCAGGTCTGATGGGTACGCAAAATATTTTCAAGTTATGCATGTCGGGAAGGGGGTGAAAAGTGCCAAAAACCATTAAGAAACGTAAATAAGAATAAAAATCCTGGCGGTTTCAATAGGTATAATCGTAATAATCATTTTTGCCATAATCGAGCAGCCCTACCAAAGGTCTGGCTGTTTCAGCTATCCCCAGTGGAGAGCATTTGTAGAGCCGGTTAACACGAGCGATGTCCAGAGCAGTCATACTGTCGGCTGTGCCCAGTTCCATCTCTGGGTTTGTCTTAGACACGATGGTGCGCCGCCCGTTAAAGGAGAAGGCATAGCTGGAGGAGGTCACACACGCACACACACACACACAAGTTGGGTTTACAGAGCACACCCAGGCTCTGTATTCACAATTAAATCATTCTACTGTTTCACTTCAGGCAAAAACATTGTTTCATCAAGCACTGGTCACTTTTAAGATTAGTGTCTATTTATCTTGCATAACATGTCTCCTTTCATGTGCATTTAGGTGTTTATTTAACCAAAACTTGTCTGTTTTAGGTATATATTTCTCCTATACAACCATCTTTAACGGACAGTATCTCAACATTAGTTTCTTTTCAATACTCTGAACCAAAAATCTCAACTTTTAAAGCACTTACATCAACTAAACTTTCCATAATCCTTCTAAGCACTATTATGAAGGTTATTACAGAAATATTTGTTCATATGTTTTCCATTGTCTGATTTATGACACATTTTCTTCTTAAAAAGATGCTGAAAATGTATTCTTAAGACCTGTACATAATGTTTTTTTAATTATAAAAATGAAAAAGGTGTCCACTCACCTGTTGTATTGCATGATAGAGTTGAAGTCGTAGGGAGTTTCCAGGTTGTTAGTGTCCGCCTTCTCAAAGTTCTCAGCATATTCTGCAAACGAAAGAGATCAGTGGCCCTTTGTTTACATACCAGTTTACAGAGCTTAGGTTGTGTAATAACTCTGATTTTTTTCAGCACACACATTACAGACAGGTATTGGATCTTGAGGAAATGTTCACTGATTTTGACAACAAGTGATTTTGAAACCAAGCATTCTCCAGATTCACTGACTGCACCTTTAAGACAAAAGATATTGCTTGCCTGACTGCCTGCCTGCACGCGTACCCGTGTGTGTGTGTGTGTGTGTGTGTGTGTGTGTGTGTGTGTGTGTGTGTGTGTGTGTGTGTGTGTGTGTACCTGGCTCAATGTTGTTGAATAGGATCTCTACATATTGGTCTCTGTCGGAGCGTCTCTGTTCATGGTGGAACCCTAGAGCGTGGAGGGCCTCATGTTGAATCGTCGACGTGGACAAACAGCCCCTTGGGGCCAGAGAGATATACTGGGGTCCACCAATACGACCCAGAGAAGACCAACAGCTGTAACACACACGCACACACACACACACACACACAGTCAGGTTCTTAAATACAGGAATTTTACTTGTACCAGTGTGTGTGTGTATGTGTGTGTGTGTGTGTCTGTTCATACCCATCATCTGGGTAGAATATGATGAAATCCCGTTGAGCGCTGCGGTGTGTAAAGCGAATGCAGGTGTATGAGCTGAAGGTCTTCAGTGCTTCAATGATGGTGTTGCGGTCCTTTTTGCCTGCAGAGACAGAGACGTCCTTTAAAGCTACTGTATAGTGCATAACTTTTTCTTATACATAAATTTCCGTTACATTCAAGCCATCGCCAAATGAGTTGAAACAAAGTTGATTTAGCATATCAGCTCCACAAAACTCTCTGTGTATTTCTCAGTATGGCAGCCTTTACAAACTGAAGTGGCAGAGATTGGGCATTCAAAATTCCCATAAAAAAATGGGGGCTCGTGGCTCAGTCTTCTTCACAGTAGACCCGGGTTAGAATCCATCCCGGGTCGTTCTCTGCATGTCATTCCCCTCCCTGACCCATTTCATCTCTGTCTCTCCACACTGTCAATAAAGCATGAAAAATGCCAAAAAATTATATAAAAAAAACATTCCCATAATAAAGTAGTAGTTTTTTGTCCTCACTGTATTTGGGTGAGATGACAAAGGGCACCTCCACATAGGGGCTGATCCTCGGCCACAGGCATCCACGCGCCGTGCAGCGATCAGCGTTCCTCCGGTGGTTTGGTCTGATGTCCCCGTAATGCAGTCTGACTCCTACACATCAACACACTGTCAGCAAGCCACAGTCTGTCTGTCTGTCTGTCCGTCTGTCTGTTGTGATGGGAATTAGTGTTGTATGTACATGTATATTATATTGGCATGTCATTGTGAAACTTCATAGAAGTTAATCCAACTGTTAAAATGTTCAGGTTGTTCATAACTGAGATAGAATGTACTGGAGACTAAGGCTGTATCCCATTACAGAGACCGCCTCGCGGTCTATGAAGGCTATAGCCTATGAAGGCCGATTCGAAGGCCGAACAAGCGTTGTTAAACGGCACGGTCTCCGCAGGTCTCCATTTACGGATTGCGTAACAAGCTGTTACATTGCGTGAGGACTCGCCGCTCCAGTGCTGCCTAGCAACCCTGATAGCTGCCAATGGAAACAGCCTTGTCAACAGAGGACAAAAGAAAAAGAAGTTGCCTACCAGACGAAAAGAAAAAAAAGTACAAGAAAAAAAGAAAGGAAGATAAAAGTTAAGAAGATGGAGCAACACGTTGCTGTTTTGTTGTTTTTTTATTTTATTGTATGCCATCTCTGAAAAAAACGCAGTGAATCATGGGATATGTTGGGCTGCGAAGGATACATCTGATGCAGCCTTCAAAACCGTGAAACGAAGGCTGCATTTCACGGCTGCATATGAGGAGCCTTGCAAGGAGCCTTGCAAATGGAACAACCTTTGCGCGCCGCTATGATGCAATCGGTCTTCAAATGCAGCCTTCGTAGACCGCAACCCCTGAATCAAGATACAGCCTAAGATCGCGCCAAAGTATGTCTCATGACTCACGCTTGCAAGCAATAAAGATCTTAATTATTGTACTTGAACATTGTGTCAACTGGTATTTCATTGCCAACTCTCATCCTAACTAGACAAACTGGTATTTCATTGCTGCAACAGTATCTTTCTTTCTGTTTGTCCGTCTGTCTAGCTAAATATTATACAATATACACATCTGTCTATCAATCTGTCCGTATAATCAGGGGTGGATTACTGCACGGGCACACCGGGCACAGGCCCAGGGGCCCAAGGGTTCAGGGGGGCCCTTAACCAGAGATAACATTTAACAAGATATAAATCATCATGGGCCCCTCAACTAGTAGGGGAGAAATACAAAAGCAAGTTAAAAACAACAGCAAAGAGTGCTGCCTGTTTAAGAAAAATCTGAAAAATAATGTTCCTTCTGCATATCAGGATTTGATAGACCCTCTAAAATTTCCTCTCAAAGTGCACCAAATTGATGCATTTTACTTTAAAAAGGTAAAAAAAATCTGGGGGGGCATGCCCCCGGACCCCCCAACAAGGTACAGGGTCCCTCCAACAGTATCCCAAAATCATGTGGGAAACACTGACTTCCTTAATATGTTTTTGCCAATAATTGTATGTATCTATGTGGAAAAGTCAGTGTACCTGACTGGAAAGGGACGAGAGGGGGGCCCTTTAAGAGTTTGTGCCCAGGGGCCCATTATCTCATAATCCGTCTATGCGTATAATGTATGTATTTATTGATTATAAATGAATTCTTACTTGTGCCTTTATTAGCTTTGGCGATGGCTTCAGAGGCGCCTGGAAGCAAAGAGACAGAACATGGATTTATTCACGTCCCGTTTGATTAGAAACAGAAAATATTTGAATATTCAACTCACCAACATTATCCTCTGCACTCTGTAACACAGAGGCACACTGTTAAGGACTTCACAAGCTTTTTATAGATAACAATTGTCTTTCAACTTAAGGTGGCTGGCAGGATGTCCTAGAGTTATCTAGGAGGGTGTTAGTAGTAAAACTAGTTGTGGCTGCTATAACATCTCCGGTGCCGACTATCTCTACCATTGTGTCCTTGAGCAAGACAGTTAACTCCAAACTGATCCAGACTCTTCTGGAGTCTATTAAAACGTGTCTGTTTGCGTCTGTATGAATCTCCTATACAACCATCTTTAAACGACCAGTCTCTCAAAATATTTTTTTTAAACTCTGAACCAAATATCTCAACTTCTAATGCACTTACATCAACTAAACTTTCCATAAATCATTCTTAACACCATTCTGAAGGTTATTACAGAAGTATTTGTTCATATGTTGTCCATTGTCTGATTTATGAGACATTTTCTTCTTAAAAACATGCTGAAAGAAATGTACATGATATTTTTTTATTTATAAAATGAAAAAAAGGCTGTATGCTAAATCTGTTCTGTAAAAAACTTTAAACAAAAAAAATCATAATCAGTAATCAACTGGTAAAGTTTCATGATATCTATAACAGTTGACCCTATTCACCTGCAGTGTCTGGACTAAAGAGTCAAAATGAATTATCCTTAAAATGCTTTAAATTCATTCAAAGTGTAAATACCGTGAGTGCGAGGAAGAGGAGGATGATGAAGAGAGGTGCCATGGCGTTGGTTTCTTGAAGTCAGTTTACCTGTGCTACCTGATGCTGAGAAAGCAGCTCTTATATAGATCCCTGGGTGTGTGTGTCTGTCTGTCTGTCTGTCTGTCTGTCTGTCTGCCTTCCTGTCTGTCTGTCTCAACTTAACGTTGGTAAATGTCAATGTTACGACACCACAGTAAACCATCCTGATATTCTACATCCGTGAGAAAACTCTTCATCCAGAACAATGGACTTGATTATGAATTGTATTTTTGGAACGTTTTCCTGATGCAGCGTTTAAAGGTGTAGTCAGTGATTCTCGAGAACTCCTGGTGTCTCAATCACTTTGTTAAAATCAGTGAATATTTCTTCATGATCCACTACCTGTCTGTACTGTGTGAGCTGAAAAACAGGCAAGAATTGCTTGGAATCAAATTACCTCTTTTTCGAGCAAGGCCTGGCCAAAATGGCAGCAGCAAAATATAGAGAAATATAAGACAAACCTAAAAAGAAAGCGCAGACATGAGAAAAGAAGACAAATACAGTCTAGCGGGTAAAGGAGAAAGAGGAGGAGGAGGCGTACACTAAAATAACTAGTTTGTGATGATGATAAAATACTATGCAGTGAAACATTTACACAATCAAAAATTTGCCATTAAAAACTTGTGAGCCGAGTTTTAAAATCATTCATAGTGATGAGTTCCTGCAGTTTTAATGTTTTTTGAAGAGTGTTCAAGACGGAGGGAGCAGAGTACATGAAGGCCCAGCACAAGTTCTGGGGACTGAGGTGGATAGAAAGTCCACAGAGCGCAAACTGTATGAGGAATTTGATTTATGAATGAGATAGGTGCAGAGGTATAAAGGGAGTAGTCCAGTAATTGTTCCAGTCTTTCCTATCTATCTATCTATCTATCTATCTATCTATCTATCTATCTATCTATCTATCCATCCATCTATCTATCTATCTATCTATCTATCTATCTATCTAATAGATGGATAGATAGCTGAACTGGGGAAACAGTTCTGTTTTTGCTTCTAAATTGAAGGTAAGGGTCTAAAGATTAATTTTGGCCTGAAGAGAAAACCAGACCAAATTATTTAATTTTTGTGAAAATAAAGTCCTTCAAAAAATTCAAGATTTATTTTGTGGCCATTTTCGAAGATGTAAAAAAAAAAAAAAAAAAAAAAAAAGTTGGTCTGGTTTCTTGACACTCAAACCAAAATTGATCTATAGACCCTTACCTTTAATTTAGAAGTGGAAACTAACCTTTCACATCAACTTGAAATGACTGAGTGTCCACGCACCACATTATTATGATCTGAATCTCTGTGTTGTGCAAGTTGGCAGTGATCGATTGTTTCCAGTTAGGCAGGCGTAATATTTCTGATAGAACAATGCACTGCTCTGTGTGTACATGTGACAGTAGGTTTCCAGCAGGTCATATATCAGGTGAGTGAGTTGCTCTGTCTTCCACCTGCGTGCCACTTTAACCCCTTAACTGCCGCATCAAGAAAAATAGCTATTTACATTTTTTTCTTTTTTGCATTTTGTTTCCCCTCCGATCAATAATAAACACAATCGAGAACAAAAATTCACCTGGACCCCATAGTTTTAGTATCTCCCTATATTATTATTATTATTATTATTATTAGATGTTTATTAAAACAACCAAAAGGTTTTTGTATCAATTAACATCCTTCTGTTCATTAAGGGATCTGACTGAATGATTTGTCGAATTTTTTTTTACTTCCTTTTCAAAATTTCACCAAAAACGGTCAAAATGTTTGGAGTGATTTCACTGTGAGGTTTCAGGCGGATGTAAGAGGCGTACCATTTAAAGAAGGTATCAGGTTAACTAGATAGTTGCTTCATGAGCCCTGGATTGGCTGCATTCCTCTGTGTTATGAAACCATGATGTGTGACCTCATTCAGCGCATAGAGACATACTGTATATCTATAGTAGTAGTAGTCTTTATTGGCAGACTCATGGTCCATATACAACACACATAACAAATATAGACATAAACACAAGAATATATTAAAAAAAGAGACATCACAACAGAGATTTGTACCAGAGCTTCCATAAGGAAGACTGGTATCGCACACAACTCCATGCAGGATTCACCAGCATCTGCACAAGACTGTTCTTGCAATCGTTTAGGCGGAGAATAAATCTGTACATTATGTGTCTCAAGAGCTTCAAAGGTGTAAACATTAATACTGCAGAACAATTGACTGGCACTAGTAGATCTGGGCTTTTTCAACAGGATCCTCATGGCATCGTTATAGGCCACTCGAAGTTTCTGTAAACTTGCTCTCTTGTACTTACACCACAATGAAGCGGTATACAAGGGAGTACAATAGGTTCTAAACAGTTTGATTTTAACATCATCAGAACACATATTACATTTTCTAGCCAGAGTATTTGCTTGGGCATAAAGCATGCGACGCTGGCGATAAATATCATCATCATCCCTCAGCTGATCTGTGATAAAATGCCCCAGATATTTGGTTTTACAACTTGCATTTAATTCTCCCCGATGTGAATTTTATGATGGATTCTATATTAAAAGCAGTTATAGAGTAAGGGTGTGCTTGTGGTTTAATGGTTAGAGCGTCCCCATAGAGTCTCAGTCCCCTTCACAGCAGACCCGGGTTAGAATCCAGCCCGGGTCGTTCTCTGCATGTCATTCCCCTCTCTGACACATTTCATCTCTGTCTCTACACACTGTCTGATAAAAGAAAAAAAAGCCAAAAAATTATCCTTATAATTTAATGATATTAAGAGAAGGAGTCAGTGATTCTGGAGAATGATTTTTGTCAAAATGACTTTTGAAAACTTTTGTCAAGCTAAAAAATAAGATTGAGGTAATAGTTTAACAGCAGCGTTTCAATTTAGCATTTTATTTTGATTTTTTTTCCCCCTGAGATAATAACATGATATCTTTTAAAAACATATTTCACAATAAGGACACAGCGTGACTTTGCTTTGCCAACTTCCTCTTCACACTCACATGTTCACACACACACACACAGTCTTACACAAACACACACTCAGTCTCTCACACACACACAGTCTCTCACACACATACACACAGTCACACACACACACTGTCTCTCACACACACACACACACAGTCACACACACACACACACACACACTGTCTCACACACACACACACACACACACACACACAACGTTTACAAAACACCCATAACAATCTGTACACATCAGCAGCTGCATTCAAAAACAAGCTTGGCCATTATTTAGTGGATAGACCTTTACTGCACGTCATCCCCCTATCTCTCCTCGTTTCAACTCTAATCTGTACTATTTTAGAAAAGCTTGAAAATGCCAACAAACAAATTAATCTTTAAAAAGAGAGAAAGAAGTAGCTTCTACAATGTGAAAAAGAAGTCCCTTACCTGTTTCTCATGTAGCAGCACCACACAGCCTCACCGAATCCGGTAACAATCCTTAATTTAGCAGTCGGCACACACAACCGTGAAGTGAAAAGAAAGTCCTCATGTCCACGGTCTCCTCAGTAGCGAGCGACGTCTCTCCCACGATGGCGACAGCTAAGCTAACTCAGCTGGCTCACTTTGCCGTGAAAAAAACCGTCGATAGTAAAAAACACTCGCTCTGTCTGCAGCAAACAGTCCCAAACTCACTCGCGTAAACGCCTGGTAAGTAACTGACGAACCTTTCAGTCAAGCGGGAAAGGAAATAAAACACGGTGAACACAGCACGGTTTCGGTCTGTAATGCCTCGTTTCCACCGAGTAGAGCGGGTCGGATCGGAGCGGTTCGGTCCGGGTAGTTTTGGCTTTTCATTTGTAAAAAGTTGGGTAGGGTACGGTTTAAGCGCACCTAACCGCTCTGAGCCGCTCCAGATCTCAGTACTCCTCCGTAGGGGTACTAGCCGCCTGAAAGCGGACCGAAAATGCGGAGCTACACGCAGGGCCGGATCTAGGCATAGGCATTCTAGGCACGTGCCTAGGGCCCATTTCCACTAGGGGGCCCAGTGAGAAGGATAAAAAAAAAAAAAAAAAAAATGTTTTTTTTTTTTTTTTTTTTAGTACGTGTGTTTGATATTAACATCATATTATGCAAATGTAAGTTATCATACAAAAAAATTAATACAATGTTTTGGTCTGGATAGTTAATAGCCTAATAATTGAATCAGTTCATCCGAGGTTAACTTATCACTCGGTATTGAGTTTATTTAAAAAAATTGGAAATGGGGCTGCCCTCAGTTGCCCATGCACTGTGTATAGTCTATTTAGCCTATAGCCTATTTCAGCCTCATCTGTGGAAAAAAAAGATAGCTGGACAACAGAGTTCTTCTGCTACGTTCCTCTCACTGCATTTAAATGCATTCATTAAATTACAGAGAAATATGTCCCATAAAAGAAAAAAAAGCACCAAGCCCATCCCAGAGGACACTGAATTATATTTTTTCTATATTAATATTTTTAGCGGCACGGTGGTGCAGTGGTTAGCACAGTCGCCTCACAGCAAGAAGGTTCTAGGTTCAAATCCCGGGTTGCCCGGGGCCTTTCTGTGTGGAGTTTGCATGTTCTCCCCGTGTACGCGTGGGTTCTCTCCGGGTACTCCGGCTTCCTCCCACCTCCAAAAACATGCAATGGGGATAGGTTGATTGGATTCTATAAATTGACCATAGGTGTGAATGTGAGTGTGAATGGTTGTCTGTCCCTATATGTGGCCCTGCGATGGACTGGCGAACTGTCCAGGGTGTACCCTGCCCTCGCCCAATGCAGCTGGGATTGGCTCCAGCCCCCCCCGCGACCCCCAACGGGACAAGCGGTAGAAGATGGATGGATGGATAATATTTTTATGGAAAATCCATATGTCTTTCTTCAATAGCTTTTAATTCTACTTCATTTGAGCCAGTATCTCCAAATTATTTGTTCACAAAAAAATCCTGAGATTTAGCCTCTTAATTTCCCTCTCAAAGTGCACCAGATTCATGCATTTCAATTTAAAAAGGTAAAAAAAATCTCCCGGGGGGGCATACCCCCGGACCCCCCTAGGAGAGTCAGGATCTCGGCTAGCCACTATTTTCACTAAGCTGGACATTGGAGGCACTAGCAATGAACTGGGTGTGTGAATGACATTTAACAATAGTCAATCATTTGGCCACGATAACATTGGAGAGGGGGGCCCTAATCAAATTCGGCTTAGGGCCTTATGAAGGCTTGGGCCGGCTCTGCTCCCGGTTATTATTTTAGCCGTCAAACCAGAGTTTTTCTGTGCGGCGGCTCACACCGGCGATGTCTCATCAGTGTGAATTTCGCCGTTACCCACCACAGAGTTCCACGCCAGTTTTCACCAGGTGAATCGCTGCTTCGCTCACGCAAGGCTTTTGTGTTTAAATCTGGCTTGCACGAGTGTTTTAACTTTATGCTGAATAAAGCATTGCACTGCACTGTTTTTCATCCAGTTTGAAAAATTGCTCCTTACCGCCTGGGCAAAGTGGGCACATGTCCAGGGCCCTGGCCAATAGGGGGGCCCTTGAATTTTTTTTTTAATTAAAAAAATTTGACGGGGGTTTCCCCCCTGGGTCGTAAAAAGTCGGGTTGTTTTATATTCGGGGTCTTATATTCGGCCGGGACAAGCGTGTGTGCGCGACTCATTATGTTGCGAGTCAACGTGTCAGAGGCACGAATCGACAAAGCGATCGACCTACCGTGGCTTTTCTGCTGTGGCAGTTGTAGTGAGGAAAGTGTGCTAACTGTGCGTCCCCTTTACGCACCAGTACCAGTGTAACGAGCGAGGCGGTTGTTTCACTTTACAGTTAGTCGGCAGTGAGATTGGGGATTGGGGTATCCAGGCCCGGGACATGCAATCAGATCGCGGAGCCTGTCCCCTCGACACCCGTTAACGTGCAGGAATCCCCTGTGATCATTTAGTTTTAAACCACAGAGTGTGTCTGTCTCACTGTGAAGACACCAACACAGCGTTTCACGGGGTGACGCGCTGCTTCGCTCAGACATTGAGTGTAGGCTCCGGGGGGGGGGGGGGCGAAAAAGCAGGCGCAGAGATCTTGCAAAGGCAAAAACAATCTGTTCGCGCGCTTAGAGCGCGCTCGCATCGTCGGTGTCTCTGCCCTAATCTAGTCTAGTAGATTCCGGCGCAAAGACTCTCTTTCTCTTGCGCAGCACCAGAGAGACTTTATAGAATTGTATTTCGCTCTATCTCTCTCTTTCTCTCTCTAGGCTGTGCGCTGCATTATAATGTGTGTGATTGTGGATTGCACGGTGTGCCAGTCCCTGTATTTGCGTGTTGGTAGGGGTCCATGGCTGGTTTGTGTCCAGGGCCCGTGGTCATGTTAATCTGTCCTTGCACACTGGACTCTGCACGCTCTTTACAGAAGTGCTCCTGCAGTGCGCTCACAAACAGACGTGAAGTCGCACACGGTTACGTTTCTCTTTACTCCCGTTTACAAACGCGCAACTCTTAAACAAATGAATGAGCATAATACTCTTGTGGCAGTTCAAATGTATGTAGTTTTGTCACTAAATCGTGAAGTATCCGTTTGGAGGGGGCCCGAAAAAATGCAGTATGCCTAGTGTAATCTTTCCTCTTAATCCGGGCCTGGCTACACGCTGCCGTCATTTGATTGGTTGGTCGAAAGAATCATTTCCGCCATGTGTATTCATCTCGGCAAGAGTGAAGAGAGTCTGTGTTTTGGTGAAAATGTGAGCACAGCACTGTTTATTGTTTGGTGTTTTTCCTCGTCATTAATAATCAGTTGGTTTAGTTACGTGTCCCACTGCTACGTAGCTGCCGCAGCCAGCACTGTTTGCTCACTGAGTTGCACCGAGTCGTCTCTGTGTGTTTACGCCATAGCCTAGATAGTTTTAGGCTAAATACACGCTCACAAGTTAACACGGGGGGAATAAATAAAGAAGCGGCTGGTTTCACCATGCTAAAACGAGAGACCGCTGGCTTGACCACAGTTGGTCGAAAGAATCATTTCCGCCGTGTGTAGTCACCTCGGCTAGAGTGAAGAGAGTCAGTGTGTTTTGGCGAAAATGTGAGCGCGGCACTGTTTATTGTGTGGTGTTTTTCCTCGTCATTAAAATAATCAGTTGGCTACACTGTGTCCCACTGCTACGATGTCACGTAGCCAGCGCTGTTCGCTCACTGTCTATCAGTTGCACCGAGCCGTCTCTGTGCTCACAACAACACGGGGGGAATAAATAAAGAAGCGGCTGGTTTGACCAAGCAAAAACGAGAGGCCGCTGGCTTGACCACAGTTGTTCCACAACCCTATAGTTTATATTCTGGCGGCGGATATCGCAGTCCAGCCTAAACCCCGCCCTACCAGTAAAGGTAGGGTCCGCGGTGGAAACAACACCGAGATTCTTAAAAGTGAGCTGTCCCGCTCTGAGCCGCTCCGATCCGACCCGCTCTACTCGGTGGAAATGAGGCATAACCTCTCACACAGCTGCCTATCTGTAGCTCGATTGGCTCTACACCATTTTATCCTCTCGCTCTTCCGTAGTGGCGCGCGTTTTCTTCTTCACGGAAAAAAATGGACCTCCTTTCATCTTAAAATTACTTTTTACATTAATTTATTTTTAGCTTAATTTTAACATTGAACTAACCATGAAATATATTTATGCACTTTTATTTAATTATAATTTGCCTTATAAAGGTGGAGTGCTTGTTGATAAAATCACCTTAAGTCTAAATCAGTGAATATTTCCATATGATCCCCTACCTAAAAAAATATTTTAGTAGGCTATTGCAAACAATTAAACAATATTTATATTTAAAAAAAGCATTTACCAGTACAAATCAACATAAGCCTAAACTAGCCAAGTGTCTGGTTTATGTTAATCTACTACATCACTGCTTGCTATCTATCTATCTATCTATCTATCTATCTATCTATCTATCTATCTATCTATCATCTATCTATCCATCCATTTATCTACAGAAAGCGGAGTAGCCAACTGAAGTACTTTTACTGTGATATGCCTACTTCAATAAAAGCATTGTTCAGCATGATTTATGAATTATGAAATCACCACCATTCATACAGACAGACAGACAGACAGTAGACAGACAGACAGACAGTAGACAGACAGACAGACAGACAGGAGGCTGTAGTGTGAAGGTGAGCAGCTTTATTTGTGTTGAGGAATGTCATCAGTGATCCAACACAGAGGTGGACAAAATAACAGGAACAGCATCTGAACAGTTTTTAACATTTCAAAAACACTTTCCATTTTGTTTTAGAACAAACACTTTGAGGTTCCCACACCATTTCTACACTTGTTTGCTTGGTGTTGAAAATGACGCAACAGACCAATATTCCTCACAACAGCACAGGGAGTGATTGAGTGAGTGAAACAAATCCTTGTACAGTATTTTACATAAATATATACATATAGTATAATATTGTACATGTAATATACACAGTGAGGAAGGTTCATGTCCGGAGCAGATAAAATGCCAGAAAATATTTTTGTTTTTACGACCTGTGAGGGAACTTTGTTATTTGACCTTAGCATGTTTTTAAAAGAAATACAGTAAAATTTTGCAACAACATTTTTTTTTTTTACACAGTCCACATTCAAACTGAACACAGATACTGTTGTGACAAACATTAACAGTGTTGAGCTGCCACACCATCCTCCTACTGTAACAATAAAATAAAACTATAAATTAAACGTAAACAGTCTACACGGTTAGTTTCCCCATTTTTGCTGACAATATCTACATCATTAACTATTTCTGAGCTCCGTATTGGACAGATGGTGTATTCAGCTTTTTTCTTAGAGATGTGTAAAATGGGTTTTTACTACGTTTTTTAGGGAAACGGTGTGATTTTAATACGCTGATAACAGCATAAATCTGCAGACAGTCTCTCCTTAAAGGCATTGTTAGTGCTGTACTCATTTGCACACATGCAAAATGATAGTTACTTCAGATAATGTGTTTAAATTGTGTATAATAACACTGCCTTTAACACATTTTGTTAGTCTAAAAATTAAGGAACATTTTGATGTTGTCATGCTGTAGAAGCAGAACAAGAAGAGAGAGATAGAACATATATGAATAAAAATAAGGGAAAAGAACTTGACCAATAACTTAACACAATCAAACGTGGATCTGTCTTTTAGCCATCACCTTAACAACTTAAGAATCAATGCATTTGCAGGTGTTTACTACTTTTATTTTAGTCTTCCATATGCTTATTTAGGCCTCTTCAGCTCCAGTTTCTTAGAGTTGCCTCCAGAAAAAATGGAATTGAAATGAACAGACTCGTTTGTTGGAACGTTTCATCAAAAAAAAAAAAAAAAAAAGTGCTGTTCAAATCTGATGCATTTCTTCCGAATTTGAAAAAATAAAAAAATAGAATTGGAAAAATATCCTAGTAGGAGTGTAATCATAAGGAACCAGGTTGTGTCCAGTTTTCTGTCAGGCCAACTTTTCTGAGTTCTCAATCGAACGTCAGAACGCCTCACAAGAGAGACCATCAGTTTTTTTTTTTAGACAATTTAAGCCTTTAAGATAAATTTGATTTTCATAGAGATTTATAAATTTTTTTATCTAATGGCAAATTAGCTCACGAGAAAAGCACTTTAAGAACAAATATACCATTCCCTTCTTTCAGAACACAAATCTTGGCTTAAAAAAAAAACATTTTAGCTGCACTTTGACACAAGTTTTTATACAATTCTCAGCGACCAATCGGGCATTATTTTAATTTAAATAATTACGCCGTGTTTTCGTTCATCATTATTATTATTAATTGTGAGTCTAATGCCCAGCTGTGTCTTTCATTTTACATTTTTATCCATTGCCATTTTCATAAGAGTCCTTTTTAAATTGTCCAATCAACACAAAACATTGTTATGTTTGAAGGAGCCAGTCAGAATAGCAGAACACATTCATCCAACCTTTCTAAATGAACAAGTGTTTTTCGACTCATATTTTGGGCAATTTTGAAATTTTCAAGTTTAGTCTCGTAGAATACAAGTTTTTTTTTTTTACAAATTATTTTAAAATAATTTTTTTTCTTCTCCACAGTGGCCCCAATATGCCGTCCTTCGTCTGCAATTTGATCTAGTATTTTTTTTTTTAATTCCGCTGCAAAACCAATTTCTACATTTCTACACACACTGTGTTGCTCCACTCTATTATTTTTCACTCTTAACTTTTTTTTCAGTCAAGATCAAACCTTTCAAAATTAACAGAAGTCTTCACCAACTTTTCTTCCCCATAGAATTATATTATTCTAATAGAAAAAAAAACTGTGTTCCTTTTGTTTTGTTTTGTTTCTTTTGGGGGGGGGGTGAAAAGGCAAAAATAACAGCCTGAGCTTTACCAGAAACATGGACATGTGTTGACTATTTCACACCGTTTTACACGTAATAAATAAATGATTACTAGTGTTAATAATCATACCGTGTGCATGGGTGATTTTGGCAAAGTATGTGGGGAAAATGCAAAACCTTCACTTCTTTATAGGAGGGACTTTTAAAGGTGCTCCGAGGAACTTTCAGTTTGTGCCAATTCTAGCGCCCCCCTTTGGACAAAAGCGGTAGTGTTTTTACTACGCCCAGCTGTTGTTCCTGGGTGAGCGTATACCCATGACAAAGGCATTAAGAAAAACTATATAAAAATAGCATTCTTTGCACTGATGGTCTCGTTTGCTGTGACATGTAATTTATGATCATCAGAGGAAAAATTAGACTGTTTCAGAAAAAATGTAAAAGTTCCTCGTAGCATCTTTAAAATAGAAACGGTCAGCCATTTTAACGTTGTGCTAACAGTGGGGATGTTATGGCACTTTGTGAACCAACTAAAATACTGATCTGGTTTCACACAGTAACAGAAACTCCTCCAACACTTCAGATAAATAAAAAAAATATTACAAAATGTGGTAAAAAAACAACTAAATATGACAGAAGAGGTAACAGCAGTTTTCTCAGGCTTTTTCATAAAGGAATTTGACGATACTTCAAGAGACCGCTGCTCAATTTGAAACGCAGTCCTGAGAAAAAAAAATCAACATCTTATAAGTTATTTTTTACTCATAATCTCCATCTTTTTCTTCTGTCTGCTACGCTAGAGCGACGAGTCGCCTTCTATTCCTACATAACATCGGATTTCTGTTTTTTCTTCAGACTCTTGTTAGAAACACAAACTAAATAAACATGACTGGACTGTGTAAACCAACAAATAAAAAAAATTAAAAAACACTAGTTTAGGTTGAAAAAAAACACTCCTTTCAGAATCCCAAGTCCAGTTGTATTTTGTGCTCAAAGATGGCTATGAGAAGCATAATGCAGAAGCCCAGTAGTATTCCTGCGTTCTGGAGCAGGAAGAATCCACAGTGGCTGAAGCCGTGTTCACCGGCGTCGTTATGCAACATCTCAGGCACCTGCAGAGAAGACAGGACACACATTAGTAAAGGAATACTTCACCCATACGGAACCGGTGTTCTATCATTATAAAATCACTATTATAATATAATGAATGAGGTTTTTCTATCCTCAGTCTTCCCTTGGCCCAGCTGTCCTGTTAATCCTAACCCTACATTTCACACATGGGAAACAAACAAAATGCATCAACTGCAATACAGAGCAGCGGTCACAAGGGGGCAGCCTCCCACCTGAGCTTGGCTGTGTGGTCTGTGACAGCTAAACCTCTGTGAGTGTAAGTGTGTGTCTGTCTGTCTGAGAACCAGACAGACAGACAGACAGAGTTAGGGAGAGACGGACAGAGTAAGAGACAGAAAGAGAGAGAGACACAGACAGAGCGAAGGAGACAAGCAGACAGACAGACAGACAGAGAGAGAGACAGACAGACAGACAGACCGACAGACCGAGAGAGACAGACAGACAGACACACAGAGTTACAGAGAGTGACCCAGACAGAGATGAGAGGCCATCTGGTCCTGAAGGCTGAGTTGAATCACTAGACATCCAGTCAGGACTTTAACAGATGCTGCTGACTTGATGAGAGCAAAGAGTTTCACTTCTCCTCTTTCTAGAGACCAAGGGTTCAACTCTGTGCTCAACTGCTTTCTGTTTACCTCTTAAACTTATGCTGTCCGCTCGCACTACGACTTGATGTAGTGGCTTGATGTCTGGCTTTGCCAGACTAGCTTGCACAAACAGACTTGTCATTGCTCTTAATACCTGCAATAACTGCCTTTGAAAGTTCTGTCATCAAAATAAAACTAATTTATTTTTGTTCAGTTAATTCAGTGCTTTCACTCTAAAACATAGTGAATTCAACCCTGCATTTCTATACTGCTGTTAACTATTATTTTTTAATTATATATCTTGGTCTTTTTTCCCCCCTTCTTGTATTTGTAGTATATATCCTTTAAATTTGTATTTTACTTACTGTTATTTTTTTATTTATTTTGCACACAAACACAGACAGACAGAGACACCCCCCCCCCCACACACACACACACACACACACACATCCCCCCTCCCCACACAAACACTCACCATATCCACCAGAGCCACGTAGAGGAAGAGTCCTGCTGTGAGGGCAAAGATCCACTGGGACACGTTCTCTGCGTAGTGTCCGATCAGAATCCCCGTGATCAATCCTAGATACGCCATCATGGCCGACAGCATGTTGTACAGAATCGCCTGTTTCACCGTCATACCTGCCTTCAACAGAACCGCAAAGTCCCCTGGGAAATGGAGTTTAAGAGAAAAAATGGAGAAAACAGTTTAAGACATATTTCGCCAGTGGGAATATGAAGGTGTATTGAACTCTGAGATCCTATGTAGTATAAATGTGCAAACATTTTAGAAATCGGTTCATCCTAGCCTGAGAAAAAGGCAGAAAGAGTGTTTTATGGTCTCACTGTCACTGGGTTACGGCCTCCACACACATCCTACCTCTACAGCGCGTCTGCGTCTGACTTTTTGTCACTGACCGTGTAATCAACGTAGAGCGGGCACACATCCAACCTCAGACGCACTGCTGAGGCGCGTCGGAGGCACGTCTGCAGCGACGCTCCCCTTTACCTCAGGAGGAGGAGCCTATTTATTTCTGAGAGCCACGCGTCTCTCTCTCTCTCTCTCTCTGCTTTAACTGATAGAGAAATACTCTGCTGAGAGTCATATTGACTTCATACCGGCAGCTTTCACTGGAGTTACACCATTTCCTGGTGTGTCCCTTTCAAAATAAAACAAGCGAAAATGTGGCAAAAAAAAAAAAAAAAAAAAGGCAATGGGGTGCGCAGATTACTGTCCAGACTCAATATTAGACTCAATATAAATCCTATGCATCATTTAGAAGCAGCGCTGCAGCAGCAGCAGCAGCTGCTGAGACGTTCCATGTGTGTCCGAGAAAAGTCCGAGAGAGGCAGCAGTAAGGTAAGGCGACGCGCTCCAGAGGTAGACGCAGGATGTGTGCAGGAACAGGACAGCTGGGCCAAGGGAAGACTGAGGAAAGAAAAACCTAATTCATTATATTATAATAGCAATTTTATAATGATAGAACGCTGGTTCCGTTTAGGTGAAGTATTCCTTTAAAGTTAAAGCCCATAGTGCACCTGTAAACCCAAATCCACCAAATCCTTCTAACTTTGTCACTTGGAGAGTTGGTTCCATGATAGTAAAGCATCTGGAAAGAGTCTTAGGCGTATTCTTTGTTGTGTACCGTCGCAGCCCCGATGTTAAAATATTCCTTCCATTGCAGAGGTTGAAATCAAGTTTAAAAAAAAATTATGATTAAATTCATCCCCCAATCTGATTTTTTTTTCACAAATCGCAACCCTATGCCATTTTACTAATACATTCCTGAATCATTTCACACATACATATCAGGATAATAACGCCATGATAAATGATTCTACTGCTAAAACTTCCCCCGTGTGCGCACTAAACACTAAAATCAAAAGTATGACACAATTATCAAAACCTTAAACTCAAGAAGCAAACCATTGGCCCTATGTGCACCACTATGAGCACAAAGTCAGCCTCACACTTTTTGCAAAACAATACACACACACAGTGATTTGCAAAACACTAAACACACTTAACCCTAATCCACAGAGGTCCACAGATACGTCATGCCAATATTAGTCCTTACAACACACATCACATACTCACATTTTTAGACTGATTGCAAAACATTGTCACAGCAGGTAACCAAATGCACCAAACGCAATACATTGTCATCTGGACAATGTGTCATTCCACCATGCTGCTCTGGTCCAGAACTGGTTTCAACACCATCCACAGTTCACAGTCCTATACCTTCCACCATACTCTCCTTATCCAGTTTTTCTCTGCATGGCGGTGGAAGGATGTGGATGAAATTCTCTGGACAGATCCAGCTAGGCGAAGAGATAATGTCTAGTATTTTCTATACTGTATTTTCTGTTTCCTTTATCAGATTTTTTAAATCACAGATAAGTATTATCTGTAATGTGTAACCTGTACTGGATACAGTATATGTGTGTTGTTGTTTGCTGGGATAACAGTGTTATGCAGACTACTGCACACATGTTTTGTTGTGATTTTCCATGTTGACTGATTTGGGTGTATGGAGAGAAATACATTATATTTTCCTCAGTCTGCTGCATTGGTCTGGTCAAGTGTTCCGTGAACTTATTGTGTATTTGCACTTTCTCTGTGTACTTTATACATTACTCAAATCACTGAGAAGTAGAATTACTAAAAGTGTTTAAGGTTAGCAACAGCAGTGTGTAACTGGTTCAGACAGAATGAAGTCATATGAAAAGTGTGTGTTTCATATGGTAACAAAATGTGTTTTTTATAAAATAGTGTATAGTTTTGAAAAGAGTATTTCATTTTGCAAAGGGTCTGAGGTGTTTTGGTAATTGAGTGTTTGGTGTGCTAATTGTGTGTAGTGTTTTGAAAAATCAGGCCATGTTTTCAAAATCGTGCTTAAGCAATCGGAAAAAAACTGTATCGTGCAGCGAGCGCCTGTAGATAAATCTGGGGCTGCGTTCCAGTCCCCATACTATCTACTATTTAGTACGGTAGAAAAAAGATTTAGGATGTCCCGATTATGTGGACAGATTTAGTATGGTTAGAAATACCCGGATTTCTGCTACATGCCACCGAGATTTGAGTTGAAAACAGCATGCTATTTGAGTGATTCACGCACAATCCAGTACACACCGGAAGTGACGTCACATCGACGGAGCCTCCGTATGAAAAAAACTGGGGATGAGATGGATATAAAAGCAAGGATGAATGAATGAATGAATGAATGAATGAATGAGCCATGTTAGGACAAAATAAATATAAATAAAGTAAAGTAAAGGTATCTCCCAATAGTATGCCTACTGCATCCAAACTAGATTATTTTTATGGTCATATGTAGTATGTAGAAAAGAAAAAAGAAAGGAGTATGAGATTTGGAATGGAGGGCAGGTGTGAAATACTGAGGTGAGATCTGAACTCTTACCGAGCTCGTGAGGAAGCTCATGGCAGAAAACAGCCACTGACGTACTGAGCCCGCTGGACAGGCCCTCCGTGAAGGCAGCACCTGAGAGAACACAGACAGATTATCATTTAGTAAAACAGAAAACAGTAGTATTAGGAATAGCATGCCTACGGTGAGTTTGTTAAAGGTGCTACGAGGAACTTTTAAATATTTCTGTCTTTGTATATTACAGTCTTCTCTGATGATCATAAATGACATGTAACAGCAAACGAGACCATCAGTGTAAGGAATGCTATTTTTATATAGTTTTTCTTAATGTCTTTGTCATGGGTATACGCTCACCCAGGAACAATAGCTGGCGTGGTAAAAACACTACCACTTTTGTCCAAAGGGGGCCGCTAGAATTAACACAAACTTAAAGTTCCTCGAAGGACCTTTAAAAATCTTATCTTTTGCAGTATTGCATTTAGTTAAAGCACAAGGTTGATAGATTAACATGCAAACGGATGCTGCTGTAACGTCACATTTGCACCATAGAGAGATTTTTATTTTTTTTTTCAAACGTAATTTTATATTTGCTCAAACTAATGCAGGTCAAGAATACAGTCTCAGTCCTCTTCACGGCAGACCCGGGTTAGAATCCAGCCAGGGTCGTTCTCTGCATGTCATTCCCCCTCTCTGTCTGTCATTCCCCCTCTCTGTCTGTCTGTCTGTCTGTCTGTCTGTCCTCTTCACGGCAGACCCGGGTTAGAATCCAGCCCGGGTCGTTCTCTGCGTGTCATTCCCCTCTCTGACACATTTCATCTCTGTCTCTACACACTGTCTAATAAAGCTTCAAAAACACACGAAAAAAAAAAAAACATCTTAAAAAAATAAATAATAATAATAATTATGTATACAGGTCTTTATATTCTCTTTAACCCCCCATGGAGGCTCAGTCCTCTTCATAGCAGACAAAATCTACACAAGAATCTTAAAAAAAATAAAAATAAATCTGTATATCCTTTCTTTTAACCTACCTATAGCCAGCCCATCTCCATCTATATATCTTTATATTCTTTTTCTGCATGTCATTCCTCTCTCTGACCCATTTCATCTCTGTCTCTCCAAACTGTCTAATAAAGCTTGAAAAACAAACAAAAAAAATCTCCATTTAACCCACCTATAGCCAGCCCGTCACTGAAGTTGTGCAGCCCGTCCCCCATGATGACCATCCATGCGAGGGCGGCCACCCCTGCCTGCTGGAAGTGCGTCTCGGAGTAGGAGTGTGAGTGGGAGTGGGGGTGGTGGTTCTGGGAGTGGTGATGGTGCAGGATGTGGTGGTAGTCATGGTGGTGATGGTGCCCGCTGTCCGCCTGCCCCACCGTGTCATGGAAGTGAGAGTGGCACTTGTTCTCACAGTCCTGGTCTGTGTAGGCCTCTGCTGCCACCGGGGAGGAGACCACCGACACCTGGATGGGGGAATACAATAAGGGCACATTCATTGAAATTGAATTGAATTGAATAGATAGATAGATAGATAGATAGACAGACAGACAGACAGACAGACAGACAGACAGACAGACAGACAGATAGATAGATAGATAGATAGATAGATAGATAGATAGATAGATAGATAGATAGATCTGTGTAGGCCTCTGCTGCCGCCAGGGAGGAGACCACCGACACCTGGATGGGTAATACAATAAGGGCACAAACATTGAACTTGTAATGTAACTTTATTTAAACAGGGACAATGGTAAAAAGAAACATTAACTTTAAAAAAAAAAAAAGTAAAAAAAAAAAAAAAATTATTGAACATTTAAAGAGCGAACAATTATAATACAATTTCTCGTAGAGGAAATACATTCAGATACACAATTTGCAAGTAAACACAACATACACAAAAGGAACAGTAACCTTGTTTAGAGCAAATAGACAGACAGACAGACGGACAGACGGACAGACAGACAGACAGACAGACAGACAGACAGACGGACAGACAGACAGACAGACAGACAGACAGACCTGTGGAGCTAGCATGACCTGTTGCTCCTCGTCCACTAAGCTGCCGCCGTGAACGCTGCCCGATCCGTCTCCACCAAATATCCCGTTAGTCTCCACTTCTGGGAGAGAAGACGAGAACACCGTGAAGCCTGGGACACACATCCAGTCTACTGCGCGTCTGCATCTGACTTTTTTTTTTTCACACTATAGCAGCCACACATCCAACCACGGACGCACTATCTATCTATCTATCTATCCATCTATCCATCCATCCATCCATCCATCCATCCATCCACCCACCCATCCATCCACCCATCCATCTCTCTATCCATCCATCCATCCATCCACCCATCCACCCATCCATCCATCCATCCACCCATCCATCCATCCATCCACCCATCCATCCACCCACCCACCCATCCATCCACCCACCCACCCATCCATCCATCCATCCATCCATCCATACCTCCCTCCCTCCATCCCTCCCTCCCTCCTTCCCTCCTTCCCTCCCTCCATCCATCCATCCATCCTTCCCTCCCTCCATCCCTCCCTCCCTCCTTCCTTCCATCCATCCCTCCCTCCCTCCATCCATCCATCCATCCCTCCCTCCCTCCATCCCTCCCTCCCTCCTTCCATCCACCCATCCGTCTCACCTTCCGTTGGCTTCAGGTCGTTTTCCTCCAGTGCCGGTAGTTTCTCTAGATCTCCATTTTCGTTCTTGTCCCATTTCTTCTGGACCTGTTTGGAGGTTACAACAATTACAACCAAAATATGCTCTCAACAATGCACCACAACAAATGCCCCCAGAAAGTCATTTGTTAACTAATATATTGTCTGCATTGTGTATTCTCATATTAATATTATTTAATATCACGGGGCTTTATCAGACCCGCTCCACTGACATGCTCATGCTTTATGTCCCACAAGCCCGGTCTGAGCTGGGAAAGACAGCTTTTAGCTTCAGTGCCCCTGACTCCTGGAACAACTTACAGCAGCAAATTCAACTAAATACCTTCATATCTTTTAACCAATTTAAACAAACTATCTTAAATCTGCCAAACTCTACCTGTAACTGTTTTAATTAGACTATATTGTACTTTCACCCATTTCATTTTAATTGCTGCCACTCTTCACCACTGTGTAAATGTTTCAATTGTTTTTTCTCTTCACCTGTTGTTGTGTATTTGATGTTTTTGCATTGAATATTGTGTATGTATTGTTGTTTTTCCTTTGAATTTGTTTGAACTCGACGTCATTGTAAATGAGGGTCAGCCCTCAACTGGTCTCTCGAGGATAAATAAAAGTAAAATGAAAAAAAAAAATGAAAAAAATTTAAATTAACTGTGACAATCAAAGACTGGGAAACAAGTGGTATACAATATCATTTCCAACACTCGATGTCTGTTTAATTGACCAGAAACATTGAAATCAGCATTAACTTCTATGGAGGAGAGTAGATGTGTCCAAATACCACGTATCACCTGATAGGTGTATCATATGCACACAGAATGGACATTGGTGTGTGTGTATTGCACGCATTTAAAACAAGACAATGATACTGATTTTTTTGGGGCGTCTAATATTTCTTAAAGGTGAAGTAAGCGGTTTATTTATGTTAATACAAGTGTTAAATCGCTCTTTATTCATACAGTGATCACTTACATAATGTGCACGTTTCATAAAGCCGATCTCTCAGTCAGCTGCTCTGCGTGTAATCGTCACATAAACTTATTGGAGTATCCCGACATTTTTATCCAATCAGAAGAGAGAACGCTACAAACCGACACCCGTCTCACTCATGGTCTCACTGCCGGTGCACGCCAGAGCGACAGATGGGTGAATGTTTATGCGCCTACAATGGCGGAGCAGGTGAAAATCCTTCCCAATGTCTGTTTTGATGGTTTTTATCATGTTTTATCACACTTATGGATCTGAGATGATGCTAGATAACTCGCTGCTTGAAGACCGCAGTGCATTAATGTGGTGACGTGGGGACGAGCGAGGGGACTGCTAACTGCAGTAACTGACAGGAAGTTAGCTAAAAGAACCATTCCGCTTACAGCACCTTTAAATTCCCCCGCCCACACACACACACACACACACACACACACACACACACACACACACACACACACACACACACACACAAAAACACGTGTTACACAATATCATTTTCAACACTCTGAGTCAATAACCTGAAGGTGTATTCTAACCTTCTGCTTCTTTCCCAGCGTGAGGAAATGTTCTATGAGGAACATGAGGTAGACTCCACTCAGAGCCGTCAGTCCCTTAATAATGGTGATTAATCTACAGCTACCCTGTGATTAATCTGATTGAAAAATGTAATCGCATTAATTTAATTTAAAAAATGTCTTTAGAAACCTGTTAAGTAGAGTATGCCATGTTATTTTTTAAAAAAAATTGTATGTTGTTTGTGTGTTCACTTTTACAGTTGTATGTTTGTGTTCTAAAAAAATAAAAATAAAAATAAAATCTTTAAAAAAATGTAATTGTTTGACAGCCCTAATTCAAACAGTATTCAATAACCTGAAGGTGTATTCTAGTATTCTAACCTTCTGCTTCTTGTCCTTGTACATCTTCCCCAGAGTGAGGAAATGTTCTATGAGGAACATGAGGTAGACCCCGCTCAGAGCCGTCAGACCCTTCCACACCCCGTCCAGGTTCTCCTCCGGTTCCTCGTGAACGTGAGGAGACGAGAAGTTCACTCCAGAGTCTCCATGGTGGTGGTGGTGTCCTCCCTGAGACTGTATCAAAGATAGACAGACAGACAGACAGACAGGCAGACAGACAGACAGGGATACACAGACACACACATACACAAAGTTACAATCATTTTGAGCACAGACTGATGCAATAACTTAATATTATAGTCATAATTCCCATCTGTACATATTGTGAAAACATATTTTTATTATATTTAAAAGGATTCTATTAAATGTACAGTATCCTATTTCACTATAGCACACACATTCATACACCGATAGCAGGCTAACTATCGACATTCACACGAGGCAAGGTGGGTGAAGTGTCTTGCTGCCCAAAGACACAACAACTATGACACAGGTGGCAGGGCGGGGATCGAACCTCCAACCCTTTGATCATCGGCCAACCCGCTCTACCACCTGAGCCACAGTCGCCCCAAAATCTATCTCTATCTCTGACGCACTATCATACTCACGTGTGGTATGAGGTGCAGGAAGGCGTCTCCGCTCAGCGTGCCCACAGCGAGCGCCACCAGGAAACTGAGCAGAAACTTAAAGAAGACGCGATTCATCAGAGGAATGAGGACCACGCCCGCTAGAGACAAGAGGCTGATGATGGTGATGGAGATGAAACCTCCAACCCAGGCTGAGAGGGGGAGACAGGCAGACAGACAGACAGATAGATAGACAGGGAGGGAGGCAGACAGACAGACAGGGAGAGGGAGAGAGGGAGAGGGAGACAGATAGACAGGCACACACACACACCGACAGGGGGGGGGGAGGGGGGGAGGGAGAGACAGACAGATAGAGGGACAGACACACACACACACACACAGAGACAGACAGGGAGGGAAAAAGAGAGAGACAGACGGACAGACACACACACACACACACACACACACACACACACACACAGACAGACAGAGAGGGAGCGAGAGAGAGACAGAGAGAGAGAAAGAGGGACAACAAAAATTATTAATAACAATTCATCTCATCTATAGGCGCCTATGTTTAAAAACATTTTAAAGATATTTTCTTACCTGTCGTGATGCTTTTGGGACCGTCTCCATCACTGTGGTCGTGATCCGAGCTGTTGTGGTCGCCATGGCGATGCTGACTCTGTTTATGGGCTGGAAACGAAAGAAAAAAAGATACAAATTCAACTTGTTTTATTAACCCATTGATGACGGCTGCTGCGCGACGCCACATTGTATCTCCTGCCTGATGCTGCGTAGCGCAGCATTGTTACTTTATCTAATTTTCATGGCGTGCGCAGCATATAATACACTGTCATTGGTTCAAATACACATGAGGTGGGTTTTGTTGATTTTTTAAGACCACGTGACCACCCAAAAGTTGTGTGGTTTGCCGAAAATAACGTCAATAAAAATAAATAAATAAATAAATAAAAAAAATAAAAAAAATAAGCCGCTGTGTCGGCGATAGTGTATTACAGAACAATTAGTGGCGTTTGGAGCGCAGAATCAAGGTCTACTATAGGCTACTGACGAAAAAACACATTGCATCTATTTATTAACAATATTTATGTATTTAGGCTATATTTTGCTGCTCCAACTCAAATTCAGCCCAGCCAGGCGATGGTTAAGTTTCAGTTTCATCTCCGTGGTATACAGCCGTTTGGACCAGCTGATCGGCTCCCGACAGCAGGAGTCAGTCTGCGTTCCAGTTGTACTGGGAAGTCGGATTTATGGTGCCAGTGATAACTGAACTAAATAATAAAATAAAGTTATCTCCTCCTTCCTATATCTGTCTATCTTTATCCCTCCACTGCACACTCAGTCACTACTATCCATGCTAAAAGGAAGCAGGATTATAACCTCATTTAGCACATTATTTTAAAATATTTTATATTATTTATTCTTTTTTTTTCTCCCCCATCTATTTTTGACGATTTTTAGAAAAATGTGTTGGTTTGTAAGCGCTAAGGGAGCATGTTTAAATAAAACCTGTGAACCTTAACTTTTAATTGTATTTTATTTCATGTTTCTATGTGCTACACAGGCTGAGATATTAAGGTTTTGGTAGACTTGACAATTCGTACTATTTTTTCAGAAAACCCTCAGGCATTAAGGACATGCATCCTAGATTGCCATAGTCATCAATGGGTTAAATTAAAATCTGGAAAAAATGTATCTGGGAATATGAATGGTCCAATTCAAATCTTAACGCAACAGACCCCGTTTACAGAGCCTAGGCCGAGTATTGACACTGTTTGTTTTTGTTAAGCACACACACACACACACACACACACACACGCGCGCGCGCGCAAAGCGGCATAGCACTTGGTCGAAAGTAGGGCTGGGTATCGTCAAGGACTTCGCAATACGATACGTATCACGATACACTGGTCACGATACGATATATCACGATATATTGCGACATTCCATAAACAAGTTGCATTGTCAAACATAACAGCACAATATATTGATAGTTGCACAGACAAATGAAGTCAAAACTATTTCATTCACAACTTCCTTTACTATTTTTCTTCCTTTTTTTTGGTTTTGGCAAATGATCAAACACTGCTGCAGCTGCTTAACATCAAAGTAACAAATCCAATTCACTCTTGTACTAACTGTAGAGGACACAATGAAAATGAAAACACATCAGTGTGCTTTTGTGACACAGTGAATCTTAAGTATTTTTATAAACAAAACTGATCTAACTTCAATAGTCAGTATCCTAGAGGCTCAGGCCTGACAGCAGACATGGGTTTGAATCTGACCCATGGTTGTTTCATTCCCTCTCTGCCCCACTTCATATCTGTATATCTGCACTGTCAATAAAGCCTTGAAAAGCAAAAAAAAATAAATAAAAAAAAATAATAATAAAAAAAAAATCGATATTTTGATATAAAAATCGATACTGATATCGGAAAACTAAGTATCGCGATATATCGATATTTCGATTTTTTGACACAGCCCTAGTCGAAACGCACCAAATACGAAAAAAGAAAACAGAAAATATATACAAACTAGAAAATACAATTCCTACATATTTAAAGAGACAGCAAACAATGTGACAATAACCCTTTTTATTTCTACAGGTAAATCCCATTGAGTCCGAAGACTCTTTTGCAAGGGAGACCTGTTTCCCTTTCCCACGTTACCATTCACACACACATTCATACACCGATAGCAGGCTAACTATCGACATTCAGACACAGAGAGAGAGAGAGAGAGGGGGAGAGAGAGTGGGAGGGAGACAGTAGCCCCTTTTACACAGAGATTGCGGCATATTGACGGAACAACATCACTCCAATATGCCGGCTTTGCTTGCTTCTGTGTTATTTACACAGAACCAAGCAACGCCGGCCTGCTGGCGCATCAGTAGCTCCTTTTACACAGCGTTCTGGAATGAAAGAGGTGCTTGTTAACAGCGTCAGGTGTGACGTAAACATTTAGCGCCGCGCCGGTCAGCTGCTTTACAACAACAACACTGGCCGGTGAATTGAGAGCAGAAGTGCTGGAGCTTGCAGTAAGAGGGCCGTATTTTACTGTCCCCACGATGTGCCAGTTGATCTCGCTACGCGCTGAGTCCAACATCTCTGGGACTGTTAACCAAACTGACAAAATCAATCCGCTTCACCTCTGTGTCCGTGTGTTTGTGTGACAGGTTGGCTGTGAGCGAGTCTCTTTGTGAGGGCAGCGATCTGCCAATCAGACATACATATACATACACACAGTGTGTGAAGTCACATTACTGTAGGCAGAAATAAAGTGTGGATATACGCTCAGATTTAGGATAATAATAGCGGCGGTGATCCGGTCGCAGCCTAGCTTAGCCTAGCCTAGCTTAGCCCAGCCTAGCTTTCCCATTGTACAACTTCCCCCGGGCAGAAATAGACTCATACACTCTGCAAAATGAAGCGTGGGGATTTGGATTGAGCAGCGGACCTTATGATCAGCTAGATTATACGCCGTTCCTTTTATTTGGAGATTTTTACGGGACATCAGGCCGCCGTGATTAATGTTAAACACACGTCCATCAACTGCTACCATGGTCGCATGTTTAGAACGTAGACTATGGAACGTCAAACGCCCCCCTGTTCCGCAACAACAAGCTGGAGCATTTAAACAGAGAGGCGGAACTGATTGTGTCGGGAATCTTACTACCCCCCGAGGTAGTAAAATTCCCGGAACAATTTCTCGCACCTTTCCTCCCTCGTTCCGCAACGGTCGCATTTATACAGCAGGGCGGAGGGCCGAAATTCCGGCATATTCCCGGCTTTCACTGGCTGTGTAAAAGGGCCTAGTCTCTTACCGTGCCCTTCTCTGTGATGCACACAGGCTCCTGCATCGATCTGTCTGAGCAGCGCCGGGCAGAGGAAACTGAAGTCAGACACACTCACTCCCTCCGTGGTCATGCCGTGAGACGAGAGGAAGCTAGACGCACTCAGGCACTGGGGGTTAAGAAACATACACAGGTCATTAACAAGGAAATACAATGATGTGTTATGACAGACAGACAGACAGACAGACAGACAGATAGACAGATAAACAACACACAGGTCATTCACCAAGAAATATAAATAAATGTCTCTAACATTGAAGAAGCCCAAATGAGACACAATTGGACACAAAGTTGATTAACTCTATTATCAGCTCCACAAAACTCTCTCTGTATTTCTCAGTATGGCAGCGTTTACAAACTGGTGTCTCCCCCCCCCACCTCCCTCCCTGACACTGGTGCAGGAGCTCAGAAAAATCCCAAGAAGAGCCCAAGAAATGTTTCAGTTGTTAATTCTACTGCTAAGAAAAAAAAACTGGACGTACAGCAGAAGGTATAAAATCCATGTGCCATCACTGAAGGCTTTACCTCATGTAGATGCACCGACAGTGTTGTTGTAATTACTCAGAATTCCTCATGGGGGGGTGACACAAGTTACGCACTATAGCTTTAACATGCTACTTGATTAATTTCTTTATTGAACTAGCATATTTTTAAGCAGATTCTTTGTCCGTTGATTCGTTTATTCGTCGGACAACTACACGTGATACCAGTCAAAAAGCGGACTATGCCAATTAAACAAAATATGCACAAAAAAATATATTTATATGCGAAATAAACAGAATATGCAAATTAGCTTTAAGAACTGACGGTACCTCTAAAGTGTCAGAGCTTTGGTTGCCGGGCAGCTCGTGGTCGTGGTGATGGTCGTTACTATGGTCGTGATCGTTGTCATGGTGATGTGTCTGGCGCTCGGTGACCAGTCGTCCTGTTGCTAGGGCTGGGGGGGGAAATAATAATAATAAAAAAATGATATTTCATTCAATTTTGATTCTTTTTTTTTTGTATATGTACTTTGTATTTTGCTGCTGCCGGTAATGCTTACTCGCTGCTATTATACTATTCTACAGTCTAACTTTGGTACTGCAGTTTAGCCTCTCAGCAAAAACGCTCTGTCCCTCTATACTCTGTTTGACCTGGCCAATCAGAGAAGGCATAGCAACAGGCACGCCCCCTAGTTTAACATTACACTGAGCGGACTGCAGTGTGAGTGCAGGCAGATTTGAACAGGCGGGGAGGGGGGGACGGGGACATGTCTGAGCGTGTAGCAGCATGACCATACATGGAAAATCAGCTTTATCTACGTAGATAAAACCCGGAAACTAGACACTAGGCTGCCGCGAACTGCATCGGAGTGTTTAGGCTGTGCGCAGCCACCTGCAGCCACCCCAGACAGTAAGCAGGGAATTTGTCTAAAATGCATTTACGTCATTATCTGACACTTTGGTGTCATTTAGCATGACTGTATAACATTATAATAGCATTTATAGGTCAGAAAAGAAGAAAAAGCTAAATAGGTCCTCTTTAAAAACACATGCATTACAAGCTTCACATTAAAATAGACTTAAATGAAGATAGATAAGACATGGACTTATGTACTGAAAAAAAAAAAAAACATATTTATTTTTTAAATTGTATTAATTCATTTTCTTACCTGCTGCACTGGGTTTTTCCACGGCGCCATTTTGTGCCTTTTGAGCTTCGGCGGCGGCGTGGACGTGTTTGGGCTGATGTGAGCTGTTGTTGTCGTCATGGTGATGGTGATCGTGATGCTGATGATGATGATGATGATGATGGTGGTTGCCGTGGCTCCCGTGGTGATGGTTGTCATGGTTTTCTGCTTTGTTGTTGTGATGTTGTGTCAGGACAGTTCTCAAGCCAACGTTGTGTAACAGACGCTTCAACCCAGCCAGAGAAATGGTCCCGTTCTCCCCATATCTGTTCAAACATTTTAAAACACACAAGAAGACAGAGAGTTATAAGTTTTTTTTTTAATACTTTATTTATAGAAAACATACAAACACACAAAAAAAGGAACACAAAAGCAAAAGACAAAATAAAATAAACAACCAACTCTACTTTACAGGTTTCTAAGGACATTGTTTAAACTGTACGCAAATGTTAAGCAGAAAATAAAGTCAACAAGGTGTCAATGAATTGAGTTTTTGAGACCAAATTGAGTAGTGTTGGAAATGATGTGTTATTTTTTATATATACTTTTTTTTAGAACACACACACACACACACACACACACACAAAAACAACTGAAAAAGTGAACACAAAGACAAAAATAAAACAAACTACTAACATAGGAAAAATGTGAAGCAGAAAATTAAAAGTAAACGAGGAGTTCTTGAGAACACATTGTTATGGGGGTTTCCCTGACTGATTAAACTACTACTAGACTCTAGTACTATAAACTTAAAACCAGACAGAAAAATGGTCCCGTTTTCCCCATATCTGTTTATCCATTTAAACACACAAGAAGACAGAGAGTTATACTTGCGTAGTGTTGGAAATTAATTTAGTTTTGTTTTAACACACAATTAAAAAAAAATTAAAAAGGAACACAAAAGACAAAATAAACAACCAACATGGCGTCCTCTACTTTACAGGTTTCTAAGGACATTTTTTAAACTAAAGGTAAATGTTAAGCAGAAAATAAAAAGTCAACGAGGTGTCATGTAGGTCCCTTCAGTGCTGTTATATAGTCCAGGAAAGGCTGACATATCTGTTTAAACTTCTCTGCTTTCCCTGAAATCTCAGAACGAATTTCCTCCTTATTCAAAGTACTAGAGAACTCCATGAGCCACATATCAAAGCAGGGGGCTATCTCCTTATTCCAAACCTTAAGAATCATTTTTTTTTATGCGATCACCATCCCATACTGGATAGACAAAGCTTTCCTACGACTTCAAGTCTCTAGTTATAAATGAAAACGTTTTTGAGACACCATTTTTAAGGGGTTGTCCTGCCTAAAAAAAATACTACTATAATCTTAAGTCTTTGTACTAAAATTTCTTCCGACTTTCAATTCGTATTGAAGTTCTCGTTCCAATATGTATGAGCTGCCGGCTAAAAGCAAATTCCCCCCACTGCTATTTATGTACAAACTATCAATATTTCACTAGAACAACACACATGGTTACTTATTAATGACATGCACTACACCTTTAAGGCCTTCAAAATAAGATAAAATAATATAATAAAACTGCTTTTATAGACAAGCACTAAAGGTTTAAAAAGACATTTTGACCCTGAAACACAGACAGACAGACAGACAGACAGACAGACAGACAGACAGACAGGCAGACAGGCAGACATTTATTTTTCGCTGTTCTTGTGATGACTGTATTGAGGAAAATCTAACTTGTTCAAAAATGCTGAACTAACTTAGCAGAATAGAGTTACACAGGAGGCTATGCATTTACTACATGTGCATTTATTTACTGTATACTGTTTAATTGCCTTGATTTGAATTGTCTGTGTCTGTGTGTGTGCATGAGTGTGTGAGTGAGTGAGTGAGTGAGTGAGTGAGTGAGTGAGTGAGTGAGTGAGTGAGTGAGTGAGTGAGCAACTGTATGTATATGAGTATCTGTGTGTGTATGAGTGTTTGTGTGTGTGAGCGAGTGAGTGTGTGTGTGTGCGTATATGTGTGTTGCATGTGTCTGTCTGTCTGTCTCTCTCTGTGTGTGTGTTTGTGTGTGTTTGAGAGTGAGTCAGTGCGTGTGTGTGCCCTGTGTGTGTTCGTGTATGAATCTGTGTCTGTCTGTCTGTCTGTCTGTGTGTCTGTCTGTTCGTCTGTGTCTGTCTGTCTATCTCTGTCTGTTGAACCTCTGTTGAACCTCACCTGTTGAACAGAGCCTCCAGGTGTTGTCGCCTGCTCTGCTCTGCTGTGTGTGTGTCGATCACAGCGGACAGTGAACGCACCGCGGGGTTTAACCCGGTGGGTGAGGGGGGGCTGCAGTCAGGCCCTGTCGCCCCACACACACCTGACAGAGCCAGGGAGAGCAGGAGACACATCACAGCCACACACACTCCTCTCCGCTCCACAGCCATGCTCTCTGCAAGGGAGAAAACACAGGGAAATAAACAGCTGGTTTAAAGGTGCTGCAAGGAATTTTTTTTTTAAGATTTTTTTTTTGGGCATTTTCAAGCTTTATTAGACAGTACAGAGTTGAAATGGGGAGAGAGAGAGAGAGAGAGAGAGAGAGAGAGAGAGAGAGAGAGAGAGAGAGAGAGAGAGAGAGAGGATGACCTGCAGTAATAAAGGTCCACGGGTCGGATTTGAACCCACGACCACTGCAACGAAGGTCGGAGCCAATATGGTACACGCTCTATCCACCTCTACGCCACTGGAGCGCCCAAATGAGGAACTTTTTGATATTTCTGAAACAGTTGAATTTGAATTGTTCGTCTGATGGTCATAAGTTACATGTAACTAACAGCAAAAGAGACTGTTAGTGTAAAAGAATGCTGTTTGTATGTAGCTTTTCTTAATGCCTTTGTCATGGGTATACGCTCACCCAGTTCAGCATGTGTACAAGTTAAATGTATATGCAATAGCACTAATATAATATTGGAAACTAAATGTTTATAGAACAGTAAAATGACTCTCTTTTTAGTCCAAAGAAACGTATAAAAAGGCTCATTATGCCAAAAAAAACAAGATTTTCCGTCATGCAAATAAACAAACAGCTTAGCTTTAGTGGCAAAAACTCAATTTAAATTCATGGTGTAAATAATCGAGTAGGCTCTAAATGAGGAGGACTAACATACAGCTTTTTCGTGGAACAGACATTTTTACTTTTAGGATTAATTAGGCGATTACTACCAATATTACAGTTGTATAATCCAACGTAGCTTCACAATAGTGACATATGTTGTTGGTTGGACGTTGAGCCGACTCGCCATATGTTGTTCCTCCACTGATGAGACAAAATATAACTCTGGTTCGCGATGTATTCAAATTAAGCCAAATTAACACACAGCTAACATAAAATACATTATGGTTACGATAAGGAATAACTGGCCGACACTCAAGGAGCTTTCTAATGGATCGGAAATGTGTAGTGTAGGCTATACTTACTGGGAAGTTTTCTGCTATTTCTTAAAACAGTTTTTAACAAATACAGCTTCAACAAATGTACAAATGTTGTTTAAATCTGAGCCGAATTATAGTCGATGCTGATACACACAGATTCCACATAAATTGAGACGGTCTTCCTCTTTCTAATTGAACAATATATTGATTTTTGTTTTTTTCTGAATGAAGTCTGGTGCGACAGTTCAACCAAGCGAAGCCACATTTCTATATAAAAAGCGTGCTATCCACTCCCTACAACACACACACAGCTCACCTTTTAATGGCGAAAGCGATGTAAAGGCATTCAGTTAAATATGCAGCAGTTATGCCCCTCACCTGCGTCGCTTGTACCAGTAAGATCAGTCGTGTGTTAGTCGCGATATTGTGGTTACATTTCTCGCTGAAGATGCAGACAGACAGATAGAGAGAGATGTTGTCGGCGCATGCGTAAACCTCATGCGGCCTTTAGAGTCAAGCCGGTGAAATCAAGCCATATATACAATCCTAAAAATCCCTTTTCTTACTGTTTAAAATGAAAAAAGGCAGAAACACACTCACACACACTCACTCACTCACTCCAGAGGTAAACAGTACCACGTTGGATCTATGCGCTCTGCCCTAGCCGAAGTGCCGTGCGCACAAAGACAGGCAACCCGGAAACTAAAACACCGCGCTCACAGGCTCACAGGCACACTACACGCTTCAGCTGCTTAGGTCCAAAGGATTCAACCAGCTAAAGAGAAATGTCTCTCTCTCTCTGTCTCATTGTGTGGGAGTAACTTACTGTTTCATGTGATGCTGTGTCCTTTCTCGATCTCAGTCCAGAATCCTAATGCGTGTACGCCCCAATGTGTCTCTCTGTCTCTAGATGTAGTGTGTGTGTGTGTGTGTGTGTGTGTGTGTGTGTGTGTGTGTGTGCGTGCGTGCGTGCGTGTATGTGTGTGTGTTCGTGTGCTGCCTTCAGGGGCTGCAGGAAATCTGAAATGTGCAGCCCATTCAGTGACGGACTCAAGACGCTAGAGGGCCTCGGGGGGAAAAAAGTCGAAATGTCGAGATATACTTTAGAAGTTGAAAGTTTAGGTTATGATGAGCTCCATTTTAGTGGTGATAAGTTCCTGCATTAAAGGTGCAGTGTGTAATATGACATCATCAAGAAAGTTCTACAAAGTTCTAGAATGCAACGCTCCCTGGGTAACCCCAACCCTTTAGAATAATAACAGAAGCTACAGTGGCCTTCAAGGACAAGAACAATTCTACATTTTAAACAATGCACCTGATGACATTCCAACTATGACACTTTCAAGATGGCGGCACTAGGCCTTGGTCCAAAATATGCAGAAATGTGGACATATATGAGACCCTTTCTAAGGGAAAAAATAATAATTCAAAACATTTTTTTCAGCTATTATGCACTAAATTAAACGTACTTATAGATATTATAATTACTTTCTACAAAATCTGCTAGGAAATAAAACCCAAAATTCTACACACTGCAGGTTTAAAACAATATATTTTAGACAATTGTTTCGTGTTTGTAGATTATAAATTATTTTATATTAGGCTACTGTTAAAAACCTAAAAAAGAAATGTATCCATAAAAGGTGCAGTGTGTAATATGACATCATTAAGAAAGTTCTACAAAGTTCTAGAATGCAACGCTCCCTGGGTAACCCCAACCCTTTAGAATAATAACAGAAGCTACAGTGGCCTTCAAGGACAAGAACAATTCTAAATTTTAAACAATGCACCTGATGACATTCCAATTATGACACTTTCAAGATGGCGGCACTAGGCCTTGGTCCAAAATATGCAGAAATATGGACATATATGAGACCCTTTCTAAGGGGAAAAAAATAATTAAAAAAAATGTTTTCAGCTATTATGCACTAAATTAAATGTATTTATGGATATTCTAATAACTTTCTACAAAATCTGCTAGGAAAAAAAACCCAAAATTCTACACACTGCAGGTTTAAAATGAAAGATTTAGGTTGCGTTCCGAATCTCATACTCTTTCTTTTTTCTATTCTACATACTACATCGGACGATAAAAAGAATCTAGTTAGGATGCAGTAGGCATACTATTGGGACATGCTTTACTCTCTTATTTCATCATAACATTGCGCCTTGATCTTGCCTCTTGCTCTTGTTTGTTTTCATATGGAGGCTTCGTCGATGTGACGTCACTTCACGTGCGCACTGGATTGTGGGTCAGAATCGCCCCAAATAGGATGCAGTTTTCAACACTTGCAATCTTGGCCGCATGAAGTAGGACATCCGGGTACTTCTAACCATCCTAAATCTGGCCACAAGAATCGGGACATCCTAAATCTTTTTTCTACATACTATGTAGTAGAAAGTATGCGATTCGGAACGCAACCTTAGTATCGCTCAGTCATGATCTTGCCCCTTATAATGTGAAGACAGCTTTGAAACAACATGGAGAGCATCATAGACAGATATAGCCGACTGCATTAGCTGATAAACATATAATCATCTAAAAATGGAGACCATTTTTCATCTCTGTAGATTTTAAATTATTTTATTTAACTGTTAAAAACCTAAGAAATCTATACATTAAAAGTAAGGATTTAATGCCGCTCAGCCAGGATTATGTATTATCTACTATATGTACTGGTATACTAGTATGTACTATGAAGAAGGCTTTGAAACATTTGAATATACATTTTAGGAGTTACATTGTTATTTGCATTTTTAACATCCTCATTACATCCACTGACTCCAACAATGTTATTTTTATTTTTATTTTATTTTATTTTATTTTATTTTATTTTATTTTATTTATTTCATTTATTTTATATTTTATTTTATTTATTTTATTTTATTTTATTTTTTTAATTTTATATTTTATTTTATTTTATTTTATTTTTTATTTTATTTTATCCTCGAAAGATCAATTGAGGGGTGTGACCCTCATTTACAATGATGTCGAGTAAAAAATACAACACACACACAAACACAATGCAGATATACAACAAGCTGACAAAGCGACAAGAACAATTCAAACATTCAGATCAAAGGAGTGAAGCAGAACAATAGCCTGATGAAAACAGTTACAAGAGGAGTGGGGCTGGTTCAAAATAATATGTTTAAATTGGTTAACGGATATAATTATATATACACAGGTCTGGAAAAAATTAAGAGACTAGTCTGGATTTTTCTTCAATCTTCATCTCTACATTACTTAATGGAAATGCTCTTTAATGGAAATATTTTTTGGGGGGAATTTGGTAGAACTGTTGTCAGTAGTTTATATTATAAAACCAAAATGTTCATTCTACTCAAACATGTGCCTCTAAAGAGTCAAACGAGAGACACTGAACATTGGGAGTGGTCTCGTAATTTTTTCCAGAGCCGTAAATATATAATTGTTTTCATTGAAGAGGCTGACTCAGGGAGAATCGCACAAGAATCCCAATGTACCTGAACAGCCCTGTACCAGTGCAAATGGAAATAAACACATTCTGGTTGCGTTCCGAATCGCATGCTTTCTACTATATAGTTTGGTAGAAAAAAGATTTAGGATGTCCCGATTCTTGTGGCCAGATTTAGGATGGTTAGAAGTACCCGGATGTCCTACTTCATGCGGCCAAGATTGTTAGTGTTGAAAACTGCATCCTATTTGGGCGATTCTGACCCACAATCCAGTGCGCACGTGAAGTGACGTCACATCGACGAAGCCTCCATATGAAAACAAACGGGGATGAGACGGATATAAAAGCAAGAGGCAAGATCAAGGCGCAATGTTATGATGAAATAAGAGAGTAAAGTATGTCCCAATAGTATGCCTACTGCATCCTAACTAGATTATTTTTATCGTCTGATGTAGTATGTAGAATAGAAAAAAGAAAGAGTATGCGATTTGGAACGCAACCATTCTATTCTATCTTCAATCTTCATGCTACATCCACTGACTCCAACAATGTTATAAATAATTCTCGGTTGTATGTTTTTTCCACGCTGCACCTGAAGGCAGCATATGGGGACTCGAAGGAGATGCTGTTAAAGAGGACAGAGGTGGACACACACAAACCATGTGACTGGGCTTTAGCAGCATGTGACGGCCACACCAGTGTCCAGGTCTGTGAGAACCTGCATTAATCCACACACACACACACACACACACACACACACACACACACACACACACACACACACACACACACACACAGAGAGAGAGACACGCATACACACACACACACACACACAGAGAGAGAGAGAGAGAGAGAGACACGCATACACACACACACACACACACACACAGAGAGAGAGAGAGAGAGACACGCATACACACACACACACACACACACACACACACAGAGAGACACACGCATACACACACACACACACACAGAGAGAGAGAGAGACACACGCATACACACACACACACACACACACACACACACACACACACACACACACACACACAGAGAGAGAGAGACACGCATACACACACACACTCACACACACACACACATACAGAGAGACACACACACACACACACACACACACCAGTGTCCAGGTCTGTGAGAACCTGCATTAATCTGCATTAATCCTTTGCTCAGATTAGCCATTTGTCGTCTGAAACTCATAATTATTAAGACAATTAATTTATCTTTCTGTCACTCACCCTTTGATGCACAAGCTATGGAAACCCCCTCATAATGTACAGCATGGTTCCTAAAATGACCTGTGTGTGTGTGTGTGTGTGTGTGTGTGTGTGTGTGTGTGTGTGTGTGTGTGTGTGTGTGTGTGTGTGTGTCATACACATTCACACGAGGCAAGGTGGGTGAAGTGTCTTGCCCAAGGACACAACAACCATGACCCAAGTGGCAGGGCAGGAATCGAACCGCCAACCCTTTGATCGTTGGCCGACCCGCTCTACCAACTGAGCCCCAGAATAGCATATCATATGCACACAAAATTGGCGTTTGGCGTATGTATTGCATGCATTCTGAATGTGTGACATTGAGCTATTTGCAGATTGCAGAGACTGGGTTGGGTCACTTTGCAAATTTATATTTTTTTCACATAGATTGCATTCCGAATCGCATACTTTCTACTATATAGTATGTAGAAAAAAGATTTAGGATGTCCTGATTCTTGTGGCCAGATTTAGGATGGTTAGAAGTACCCGGATGTCCTACTTCATGCGGCCAAGATTGTTAGTGTTGAAAACTGCATCCTATTTGGGCGATTCTGACCCACAATCCAGTGCGCACGTGAAGTGACGTCACATCGACGAAGCCTCCATATGAAAACAAACGGGAATGCGACGGATATAGAAGCAAGAGGCAAGATCAAGGCGCCATGTTATGATGAAATAAGAGAGTAAAGTATGTCCCAATAGTATGCCTAGTAGGCCTAAGAGTATGCAATTCGGAACGCAACCATAGTAAACACATGAAGAGAGTTTAAAGGTGTAGTCAGTGATTCTGGAGAACGCTTATTGTCAAAATCACTTTTTGTCAAAATCAGTGAATATCTCCTCATGATCTGCTCCCTGTCTGTACAGTAAGCTCTCTTAATGGGTATGTAAACACAGCGGCCTACCTTAGCGAGCAACTCGCCCGTTTACAGAGCTTATAGGATGTGTATTAACACTGTGTTTTTTTTAGTATGGACAGGTAGCGGATCGTGAGGAGATATTCACTCTAATTGTTAATATAAGTACTATAAACTATATACTGCTACTTTTTTTTTCTACATTTCCGTAGGTACAGAGACGGGATACCAACAACAGACAACCAGGAGATACATCAGCAGCTGCTCATAGTTAATTGGGGCGACTGTGGCTCACGTGGTTAAGCTGGTTGGCCAACAATCCTAGGGTTGGCGGTTCGATCCCCGCCCGGCCACTTGTGTCATGGTCGTTGTGTCCCTGGGCAAGACACTTCACCCACCTTGCCTGGTGTGAATGTGTATGACTGCTGTATGTTTGAGGTGGTGGTCTGAGGGGCCGTAGGCGCTGAATGGCAGCCACGCTTCCGTCAGTCTGTCCCAGGGCAGCTGCGGCTACTATGGTAGTTTACCACCACCAGTATGACTGTGTGTGAACGAATTGAACCTGGAACCCTGTAAAGCGCTTTGAGTACCTTGAAAAGCGCTATATAAATCCAATCAATTATTATTATTATTATTATTATTTAATACATTTAAAATAACCTTTTCTTTCATTTTTCTGCTCTATTCCTCCCTGTATGTCTGAAATGTTCTGCTTCAGTGTGTCCTGTTACATTCACTGAGATAACAGTGAATGTAACAGGAGCTGCTATTTCAGCTGGTGAAACTCCCCAGACCAAGTTAAGATAACAGACCACAGCCCAACACCTGCTCAGCTGATCACACACACACACACCTACAAACCAAACACACTTAATGCCCAACAGACTACAAGACTCTTAAAAGACTTTGGCTGTGTTGTAAAAGCCCTACTACCGTCCTCCCTCCCTACATACTCAACATGTATACACTACACACTGTCTACTTAACCATCCATTGTGTATGCCGGGTTCGTCGGACCGTTTACACTGAAGTATACAGAAGCAATTAAGAATGAAAAAAAAATACTTCCATGCCGTTTGAAAAGACGCAATGCATTGTGGGGCGGTTGAGTAGGAAAAGTAAACTATCGGTCCATACACAAAATCTTCCCGGAAGTTAGCACTCATCCGGGCATTTATTGCCTACACAAACTCGCATACACAACTACACAACATACTCAAATTGAAAATTAGTACGCAAGTTTGTGTAGGCGAGAAATGCCTTGATGAGTACTATTTTCCGGGAATTTTGTGTATGGATCGACAGGTTACTTTTCCTGCTCATCCGCCCCACAATGCTAGCCTGGTCCTACCAGACCATCGTACTTCATTTCATTTGTACAGAAGGTCTGGAACTGCTGTAATTGGCAAACGTTCACTCACTTGGAGACGGGTGTCTGTTGAAGTTTAAAACTATTGGATCTGCCCAGTGCCACTCTGGATCTGCCAACCAATCACATAACGTTTGGTCGGGAGTTATGTCATGAGCCGGCTTCTGACGGTGCGTTCAAGTTGTACTGGAAAGTCGGAAATTTCCGACTTCACCACATATTGTAGTCTATGGATCTACCGGTACCTGGCAGCGGTAACTTGCTAGAGCCTAACGTTTAGTTATTTGGACGAGAAAGGTTGTAGGCGTCCATACTTTCGCGAGCAGATGCACTGGAACACAGACAGGTCGGAACTCGGAACTACCAAGTCGGAAATCTCCGAGTTCCGAGTACAAAGGAACACAGCATTCAACTGATATTGGAGCGCGACTTCGACGTCATCGTTCTCAGCCACTCGCTCTGTTCGCTGATTGGACACTCAGAAATTTGTTCAAGCAAAATCCCACTAATACGCCCCATCCCCAGACTGACTACTGAAGGGAAAATGAAATTTGGGCGGAAGTAGGTGGGCGGGCGGAGCCAGGCTACCTACTTCCGCCCAAATTTCTATCTATCTATCTATCTGACATAAGCAAATGACAATGTTATAAAACAGCAGAGAATTGTATGAAAGCAACTGATACATGTCCAAAAGCATTTGCAATTTGTTCAGAGGAAGGAGAAATTGCTACTATGATGTGCTCAAATGACTAAATGTTGCGGAGGTTGAACTAATAGTTCTGAGAATGTTCATTCTGATCTGAGAAAAGCACCAAAGCAACTGAGAAAAACTGTATCTAAAGTTTAATTCCCTCCGTGTCCATGAACAGAAACACACCCATACAGTAGCAACAGTAGCATCTCGTGAGTCTTGAACCAATATTGTGTCAGTGACACAATATTGAGAGAGCAGTGAGAGAGCAGCCCTCAGGTTCCTTTGAAGAGGGACATGTGGGCTTTGGCCTGTTTGACCGGACACACACACACACACACACACACACACACACACACACACACACACACACACACACACACACACACACATACACACACACACACATACACACACACACACACACAGTATAGACAGTATATACAAACACGCACACACACACACAGTGTAGACAGTATATACAAACACACACACACACACACACACACACACACACACACACACACACACACACACACACACACACACACACACACACACACACACACATACACACACACACACAGTATAGACAGTATATACAAACACGCACACACACACACAGTGTAGACAGTATATATAAACACACACACACACACACACACACACACACACACACACACACACATACAGTATACAGTCATATGAAAAAGTTTGGGAACCCCTCTCAGCCGGCATTATAATTGACTCTGCTTTCACAAAAAAAAGATAAAAGTGGTATGTCTTTAATTTACCAGGAACAGCTAAGTACTGGGATGTTTTCCAAACAAAGATTTTTTGAAAAGCAGTATTTGGTTGTATGAAATAAAATAAAATGTGAAAAACTGGCTGTGCAAAAATATAGGAACCCTTGTGGTTTTGTTGATTTTAATGCCTGTAACAGCATGTAAAACTGATTACTTTAAACACAAAGTTGGTTGGATTATGTTGTTAAGCCTTGAACCTCATAGAAATGTCTGTTTACTCATGAGAAAAGGTATTTAGGTGCCTAAATGCAAGTTGCACTTCTCTTTGACTCTCTGCTGAAGTGAGACAGAATGGGATCATCAAAACAGCTCCCAAAAGATCTGAAAAACAAAGATTGTTCATTGTCATGGTTTAGGGGAAGGCTACAAGAAGCTTTCCCAAAGGTTTCAATTGTCAATTTCGACTGTAGGGAACGTTGTCAGGAAATGGAAGGACACAGGCATAGTGGCAGTTAAACCAAGGCATGGCAGACCAAGAAAAAAACAGGAGCGGCATAGGTGGAGGATTGTGAGAATGGTTGCACACAATCCACAGATCACCTCCAAAGGCCTGCAAGAACATCTGGCTGCAGATTGTGTATCTATACATCGTTCAACCATTCAGCGCAATTTGCACCAAAACATCTGCTTTTTATAAAGACCAAATAACTTAATTTTTGTCTCATCAGTCCAAAGCATTTTCTTCCAATATGAATCTGGCTTGTCTAAATGAGCTTTAGCATACTCCATGCAACTGTATCTGTGGTGTGGGCGCAGAAAGGGCTTCCTTCTCATCACCCGGCCATACAGATGTGTTGGTGCAAATTGCACTGAATTGTTGAACCATGTACAGATACACAATCTGCAGCCAGATGTTCTTGCAGGTCTTTGGAGGTGATCTGTGGGTTGTGTGCAACCATTCTCACAATCCGCCGCATATGCTGCTCTTGTACTTTTCTTGGTCTGCTAGACCTGGGTTTAACTGCAACTGTGCCTGTGTCCTTCCATTCCCTGACAACGTTCCTTACAGTAGAAATTGACAATTGAAACCTTTGGGAAAGCTTCTTGTAGCCTTCCGCTAAACCATGACAATGAATAATCTTTGTTTTTAAGATCTTTTGGGAGCTGTTTTGATGATCCCATTCTGTCTCACTTCTGCAGAGAGTCAAAGAGAAGTGGAACTTGCATTTAGGCACCTAAAACACCTTTTCTCATGATTAAACAGACCTTTATATGAGGTTCAAGGCTTAACAACATAATCCAACCAACTTTGTGTTTAAAGTCCTCAGTTTTACATGCTGTTACATGCATTAAAATCAACAAAACCACAAGGGTTCCCATATTTTTGCACAGCCAGTTTTTCACATTTTATTTTATTTCATACAACCAAATACTGCTTTTCAAAAAATCTTTGTTTGGAAAACATCCCAGTACTTAGCTGTTCCTGGTAGATTAAAGACATACCACTTTTATCTTTTTTGTGTGAAAGCAGAGTCAATTATAATGCCGGCTGACAGGGGTTCCCAAACTTTTTCATATGACTGTATATACAAACACACACACACACACACACACACACACACACACACACACACACACACACACACACACACACACAGAGGAATCTAAATTACGTTTGTCTCCGACCCACGGTGCAATAGGAACAAAAGAGTAATATTTACAATAAATAAATTTTTTTTTTTTTTTTTAGATATTTTTTGTCATTTTTATGCTTTATTGATAGTGTACAGACAGAGTTGAAATGGGGCAGAGAGGGGAGTGACATGCAGAGAACGACCGCGGGCTGGAATCGAACCCGGGTCCGCTGCTGGCCGAGGCCCATGGGGGGAGGAGGGGGTTGCCCTACCAACTGAGCTCAGGGCGCCCCTAATAAATGCACGTCAATTGTAGCATGCCAAAAAAAAACTAGATGCCCCACTAACTCCAATAGCATTTTGGAGTATTCTAAAACTCTTCTGTACTTTAGTATGTAGTGTAGTAAAAAGACTAAAACTCTTCTGTACTTTAGTATGTAGTGTAGTAAAAAGACTAAAACTCTTTTGTACTTTAGTATGTAGTGTAGTAAAAAGACTAAAACTCTTCTGTACTTTAGTATGTAGTGTAGTGAAAAGACTAAAACTCTTCTGTACTTTAGTATGTAGTGTAGTAAAAAGACTAAAACTCTTCTGTACTTTAGTATGTAGTGTAGTAAAAAGAAAGAGTATGTGATTTGGAACGCAGGGATAGTGTTTTTACAGTATAAAGTTGGGACACCTGGACCAACTGTTTTGTTCAACATCAACTTTATGACGCTGACTTTCTATATTCTACAATGTTTATGGAATATTTGAAGTCATTTAAAACCCCTATACGGATTTATCCATTCAGAATTGTTGGTTAAACAACACAGACACACACACACACACACACACACACACACACACACACACACACACACACACACACACACACACACACACACACACAGACACACACAGACACACACACACACACACACACACACACACACACACACACACACACACACACACACACACACACACACTGTCAGGATTTTAATTTTTTAATATTAATGATGCTTATAACCACCATCATACATTTGCATTTACTCTTATATCTATAAGTAATACATTTATAACATGTGATCTAAAATGTTCTAATTTCAGGCCGTTGAGCAGGGACAGTGGAAGGGAGTTAAGCCCCTATCTCACTGGGCTGCGACTGTTTGTGACAAGTTGGAGACTGCATTCGCGAGGGAGTCTCTAAACTGTCTCCAAACGTTCGCGGAGGTCTCAATTTCCTCGCATGAGTCGCAGAGCCGCGCAGTCCTGACGCATGAATTTTGAACATGTTCAAAAAAAGTGTGCGACAAATCTAGTCTCAAAATAGTCTCAGAGTGGTCGCATGTGTCTCAAAAGTGTTGCAAACCCTTCTCAATATAGTTTCCGCGAGTCAGAAAGTGCGAGAAATGTCAAGACAACTTTGCGAGGGTCTGGCGACATATGAAACTAAATTGTGACTTATTTGAGACAAAAATGAGACATAAATGTTACCTCCTGGCAAGTGTTGGGCAGGACATTCGCAAACGTGTCGTGAGAAACCAACTCAGTGAGACTGCAAGTGAAAATTGTCGCTAATTCGCATATTTTGTCGCAATGTTGTGTCTCCAACTTGTCGCAAACAGTCGCAGCCCAGTGAGATAGGGGCTTTAAATAGCACAAAACTTCTTGTAAGTTTCATAGATGTTTTTCCATGAATAACGAGGCCAGAGAAGGGACTGATGTATCTATCTTAAACAAAGGCCTACTGTATTTCCCTGACTCAGCTGACCAAACCATAGATACAAGTTACTTCCGAGGCCAGGAGCATAATTCTACGTTTCGGCATAGTTCAGATCAAGAGACGAAGAAGAAGACAACACGATAGACCAATCAATAGACTTTGTCAAGATATGTTAAAAAGCGTTGTTGTCGAAAAGGCTCATGACTTTTTTGACTTTTTGTCTGTCACTGACTCCTGCATCCGCTGTCCTGTGATCTCACTGCATTAAACAAACACCTGAGAACTCTGAAACTTTTTTCCAGTCATCTTTTATTTTTTACCATCCATACATCCGAAACAAAAGAACACGAGATATTATAGTTTTAATAACACACACACACACACACACACACACACACACACACACACACACACACACACACACACACACACACACACACACACACACACACACACACACACACACACACATTGGTCATTTTAGAACTATGTTGTACATTATTAGCAGCACAAATAAATAAAAATTATCACCAATGAATCACTACAGTTCTGGAAATTTTTTTAGAGACCACTCCAAATGTTCAGTGTCTCTCGCTTTACTATTTATAGGCATATGTTTGAGTAGAATGAACATTTTGGTTTTATTCCATAAATTACTGACAACATTTCTACCAAATTCCCCACAAAAATATTGTCATTAAAGAGCATTTCCATTAATTAATGCAGAGATGAAGATTGAAGAAAAATCCAGACTGGTCTCTTAATGTTTTTCTGTGTTCTTGTCCAGTTTGAAGTGTCTGTGCTGATGTAGTTGACATGGTGTGTTACTGTATTTTGTCCACAAGGGGGAGACAAAACACAACATAACACAAAACAACTACAGTGACTGGAAGCTACTGCAGTGCTCCCAGCCTCCTGTAGAGTTTCACATTAAAATAACTGCAGTACTGTCTGTGGACACTGCTTGGCATGTGCAGGACAAATGAAATGCTGTGCTCAGTTTTCCTTTAACCCTCTGAGACCCACTGTTGTAAATTTGCAACATCTATTGGAAGCTGTTTTGTAGTCATTTTCCAGGACTAAATGTACACAAATACTACATATTCCAGCACTCAAGACTATACAATGTATCAAATCACCAATTTCGGCGGGAAAATATTAATATTGTAAGAACAGCAACATTTCAAATTCAAACAACATGGATGACTCCCACTGAGCTCCCAGCTCTCTCTGTTGGATCAATTTTAACAATTTTCCAAGTAAGTACTTGACCTTTAATATTTTTTTCCTGTATTGTAAAGTTGTTCTGTAACATATTACTTCAATAACCAAACTAAAAAAGTTACATTTACATGATTTTCAGTGATTTCTTTTAATGTTGCAAAAAAGCAACACTGGGCGTCAATGGGAGTCATTTTTCAAAACAAAAGGCCCAATCACTTATCATGAGTAAATTGTGTATTATTTGTGTTTTAAGCTAAAGTTCACTAAAGTTTAAGGTTTAAAGTCATTTAGTTTTATATAAAACTACTATTTTGAAAAATTACTCCCATTGAATCCCAGTCTTGCTTTATAGTATAATAATTTACAGTATATACATGTGTGAGATCTGCAAAAGATAAAAAGGGTAACCCTAACCCTAACCCTAACCCCTAACCCCTAAACCCTACCCCTAACCCTAAACCTAACCCTAACCCTCT
>OX442359.1:1149519-1152019 GCA_949357725.1 Hyperoplus immaculatus | reverse complement strand
GAGAGAGAGGGAGGATGACCTGCAGTAAAGGTCCACGGGTTGGATTTGAACCCGCGACCACTGCAATGAAGGCCGGAGCCAATATGGTACACGCTCTATCCACTACGCCACCGGAGCGCCCCCCCCCCCTTCACCTTCAATTTAGAAGAGAAAACTGAACTGTTATTTCCAACCGGGATTCTTTGAATGGATTCTTGCTTTCAACTTTCAATCGGCTCGTCAGCTCAGTGACAGATAGAGAGAAAATAAAGAATTAGTTTCCTTTCCAACTCTGATGTGAGTAAAAGGAGACCAAGGCCATGAGGGGAATGAATATGTGTGTGTGTGTGTGTGTGTGTGTGTGTGTGTGTGTGTGTGTGTGTTGAGAGAGAGAGAGGGAATGGCAGAAGTAAGGGAATAGTTTTGTCTTATCATTTAAATCATCACACAGGTTTCATAGAAGAGTCAGAGATGTCAGGTTGTTATTCACAGCTTTTCAAAGGAAGGATTTGTGCTTCGTTTTAATTAAATATCTGTTTTCATGATGTTTTGAGCTCTGGTCCCTTTTTATTTAAACATTTTTTTTCACTAAGGGTTTGTTTTATATTTATTTTTTATTTATTTAAAGGTAAACTATTGTTGGGGGGCGCCCTTAGCTCAGTTGGTAGGGCGTTCCCCCCCCCCCCCCCCCTTGGGCCTCGGCCAGCAGCGGACCTGGGTTTGATTCCAGCCCGCGGTCGTTCTCTGCATGTCACTCCCCTCTCTGCCCCCTTTCAACTCTGTCTCTACACTATCAATTAAGCATAAAAATGCCAAAAAAAAAATATCTTAAAAAAAGGTAAACTATTATTCAATACACCATGACAACATTTTCTAGTAGAAACCCAAATTACTACATTTTGAATCTGAAAATTAATATAAAGGACAGAGACAAAAAAAAAAAAAAACGCTGTACCTTTGTAACCTTATTGAATAAGGTCTTGTCTAATATTCCCTGCGTTCCAATTCACATACTCTTTCTTTTTACTACACTACATACTAAAGTACAGAAGAGTTTTAGTCTTTTTACTACACTACATACTAAAGTACAGAAGAGTTTAAGGGTGTATTCACACTTGGAAAGTCCGCTAGTTCACTTGCTTTGGTCCAGACCAAATAGAGGTTTGATTTTTTTTGTTTGGTGTGGTCCACTTTCATATTGCCCCTTTTGCAAGTGAACCAGCATTACGAAGCAAAACCACACGTGATCTGAGGTCATTCATTCATTGGACAGACATTCAGGGGTGGAGAGAAACAGGAAGCACGAAGTTAAAACTGCGAAATATATATCATTGATATAATATGGGGTTAAAAATAATAAAAGGGCCTACATCTAACCTATAAATAAAGAGGAAAAACATCAAATTATTGTTGTTTCATATGGTGATAATATGTAGCCCTATGTCAATGCCACGTTATGTGGCTTGTAGCCTACGATATGAAACATAATTTTTACTGTATTTTTGGTGCTGGACGCGCGTCACGCGAGAAGAATAGGCTCAAGCTGACACTCAGCTGATTAAGCTGTGTATCAGCTGGGTCGGCGCAGTTCAGCTCCAAACTGACACGGGGATAGTAGCCTATTGACGGTCCCGTAGGCCTATATGGGAAGCAAAATAAAAACACACACTTCATGCAAAGCGCAGTGTGAACCTGTTGGCACTGTGCGGGAGACGCTCCCCTCTCCTTCATCTGATCGCTGAACACATTCAGCATTTTTACGCGTCCTCTCGATCAAATGTACTATATTGTTCTGGGCTCCCGGTCAAACCACAACTTATCGTCCTTACAATGGCGACAACAGCACTTTCCCATAATGTGAAGCTGACGGCTATTTAATAAAAAAGAAAGGAAAGAAAAGGCACAGTGCCTCCTGCATTTGGGTCGGATCGAGTCCGGACAAATTCACACCACAAACGAACTGCAGCAGAGTGCGTTTGGAAACGTACCGAGACTACCTCTTCAGCTGGGTCTCGGAGCGTTTGTTTGGTCCGCCCCCGAGTGCGATTGCTGTATTCACACCTGCCTGAAAGATGCGCACCGAAGGCAGAAGTGCATCTGAGTTCGTTTCAACCGAACTAAACACGGCCTGTGTGAATACACCCTTAGTCTTTTTACTACACTACATACTAAAGTACAGAAGAGTTTTTGTCTTTTTACTACACTACATACTAAAGTACAGAAGAGTTTTAGGGCCACAGACAGGAGAGAAAAAAAATCAGACAAGGAAGTTATTTTTTCATTATGTCGAGAAATATCAAGAATAAAGACAAATACTCCAAAATGCTATTGGAGTTAGTGGGGCATCTGTGTATTTTCAGCATACTGCATTGGACGTGCATGTATTGGGACATCCTAAATCTTTTTCTGGCATACTTAATAGTAGGGAAGTATGGGGATTGGAACGCAGGGATAGTAGTAGTATACTAAACAAGAGCAGAGTGTGCGATCTCTCTCCTTTTCCTTGACACTCCATACATGA